>JADDOH010001857.1:0-290343 GCA_016648135.1 Agrypnia vestita
ATCAGAATTGAAATATATATTGGTGTATGTATATTGACAAAACAAAAACCTCAGGAATATGAAAAACTACCTGTATCTACTTTCCCTGGCTTGGTAAAGATTGCACATTTGTAAAAAAGAACCATTTGTAAATAGTATTCCACTTGACTTCATTTTAAAAATTTATCCCTTTTGATGATTTCTACATATTTAGATGTACATTCAAAACATATCGCCTTGAGTTAACTCGCTAGAGCAAAGTCCAAAGGACATATAATTGCAGGGGCGAACTTTTCACAATACATTAATAACATTCTTTTGTGATTAATTTCAATTTTCTTTATTTTAATTACGTTTGATTTCAGACTACCTTAATATTTTCCCGGGCACAAAGAATATTCGTGGTATTTTTCTTATAGCTAAATTAAATCTGATCCATTTTTTGTAACTCATTAAGGCCGGCGCCACACTACGCGCTTCTTCCGTCGCGTCAAATCCGCAACCAAATTTAGCAGTCACATAGTGTATTCCGCGGCGGAACGCGCGGAGAACGATCACACGTGCGGACAATCTGTCAAATGTGGCGCGTTGCAATCAAAAACACGAGACGCGACGTCACCGATTTTACGTCGACGTAAGTTCCGCAGGCGTGGAACCAAACAAACGCCCAAGTAAGCGTTCCGCCGGCGGAACGATCGATGATCCGCGCAGTGTGTTCAATAAATGCATATTGTGCGGAAAGAAATGTAGCGGCGTTCCGCGGCGTCAAAGACGCAACGGAAGATACGTCTAGTGTGACGCCGTCCTTAGAAAACAATAGGACATATTACGTAATTAATATTGCAGATTGTTTCGATTATTGCCGAAGAAATACAATAAAAATGAAAACAGTTTCGTTTAGGCGAATTTATTTTGCGCCGGCGTTTATTGATTTTGCGATTGCAACTATATAAAAAATTATCATAAATAATCGCCGGATAACTTTATTTATTAAATATTATTTTAATTGTCAGTATTCAACCGTTCTGTTTTGTTTTATAATTTTATCAACAGATTTCCAAACATGTTGTTGTTCAAGAGGCAAGTTTATTCATGGATAAACGCTAATCATCGGTCGTTTTATTTTATTTCTCAAGAAACTAATAAAATCGAGAATGAAAAGAACACGGAGTAAAAATTATCAAAGAATAATTAGTTTTAAAAAGTTTTAAGGATTATTTGCCCTGATCACCGCCGAATATAAACACGTAACTCGACAGTCGGGTACGCCAACAATCGCGCGAAAATTATTACACGAGTACTTGAATTATGAATTATGTGGTTGAAGTGATTAATTGTCTCTAAACTCAATTTCTTTAATTAACATTGTATGTCTCACGACTTAGGCCTTGCACGGACCTTTCGTCGCAGATCTTCCGCGGCGGGACGCCATTACATTTCTTTCCATTATGTAATACGCACTTATCAAACGCACTGCGCAGACATTCGACGATATGACGCGACCGCGACATCCGACATCCGCGCGCAGTGTGGCGCTGGCCTTTGTTTCAATGAATTTATCAGCAGTTATTTCACGCGTTTGAAATTAAGTTGAATGGTTTTAATGAGCTTTAACAGACCCAGGAAACAAGGCAATTTCATAAATAATTAAAAATAAAGAATATTATCCATATAAATAGTTGTGAATTTTAATTAAATTTTGGTATATTTTGGACGTTAAATATTGATGAAAATGAAACAAAATATTACAGTAGTGCCGAAGGGGCTTCTGAAATTGTAAATTATCAGGTGCACCTGCTAATACAATTGTGTATTCTCAGAAATAGATTATTCGGTCAATTAAGAATGTTTGCATAGTTAAGAATGAAAATAAAACAAAAATTAGTATCACCAATGCGGCTCTGCTAGTGTTATTTCTTACAACCCAGCTGTTGATATTTATATTTAGGATTAAGTTTTATTGTCTCGCCTTTTCAAATAATACAGTTTTTGTCAAACAGTTAATTTTATGGCTCTGCAAGAATTATCTATTGTAAGCTGCCCATTTTGTGAATTTTGGAATTTATTTGGGCTAGTTATTTTATTAGCCTATTCAAATAATACAGGGTTTTTCAGCGGCTAGAACTTTTGTGACGCCGCCAAAACCACTTAGTTTTTATTGCGCCCATTTTTCATTGTTACGAATGTTGAACAAAATTTCGACTTCCGAAAAACGTATTATGAAGATTTATTTGTATGAATAAATTGAGTTCAGTTATAAATATTTACACTACTTAGGCGAGAAACGAAAATAAGCGGGAAACGTATTAAGCCTAAAAAAAATATGGGATTTGTATGGGACTTTTTCGGGACCGCAGAATTTAAACTTATTTAGCGGAAAAACTTATTAAAAGTGAATTTATTAAGCGAGTTTCACTGTAATATCATATTATATATTCGAAAGCAATCTAGTCATCGCAGATAATAATGTTTTTTTAACTAGTTTTGTATTAAATTGCATTTCTACTCATAAACTAATATTGAACGTACATCACTTTTGGTGACTGCTATGTTGACTATATTCGTGTTGATGCTATAGGAGGTGTTGGTTGATGTCATTGTTATTTGAAAGTCAAGTAAGATATTAATTTACGAGATAATTTTTAAAATATAGATAAATGGTTTTTAATTTTATTTTTAATTCAATACATATTGTTGTAGTAGTTTTTTGTTTATTTTAGATAAAAATTATTTAAATTAAATTAATTTCAATTATTGGAGAAATATAAATACGCTTTTTTAAATTCTAGACTTAAAACATTTAAAATTCTAATAATAGTACGCGAGCATGACTTGCGTTCCCATATATTTTAAACGTCGGTACTCCATATGGTTGTCTCGTTTCCTCGCAACCTTTCTATCTTACAAGGACATGTAAAAATACGCTCTTGCAAGGTTTATCTGATATGACGTTTGTTCATGTCTCGATCTCGTATTGAAGTAGCATGATCTATCCGACGCATATCGCCACTTTGACAGCTTGAAAAATGTATGTACCGCCTTAAAGCAAATGAATTTTTCATAATCGATATAAGTTACTGTAATGATAGTTCAACTTTTTGTAAAAAATAAGTCAGAAATATTTTTAAAAAAATGCAAACTTTGATAATGCATATCTCCATAACTATTGATATTAAGTCATGGTTGCTTGAACATTTTAGACTCATAACATAGGCATGAATCTACCGGCCAAGTTTCTGCTACTAGCTCTGATACACCCTGTATATGAAACTACCAGGGGATATTAGGGATGAAAACAATATAATGACTTAAAGAAAAAATTAAGAAAATACATCATACTTTTGATTAAAAATTTAATATACTTTATATCTCAGGTGTGGAATCCAGGTTATGCAATACACGAAAATAGAATTGAAAGCGTCCAAAACAGATTCCTAAGATACCTAGACCTCCATTCATTTAGATCTTATTTAAGCAATGAAGACTCTGCGAAGTTTTTTA
Source organism: Agrypnia vestita (assembly GCA_016648135.1). NCBI lineage: Eukaryota > Metazoa > Arthropoda > Insecta > Trichoptera > Phryganeidae > Agrypnia > Agrypnia vestita. The sequence goes on from JADDOH010001857.1 coordinate 3,481, forward strand.
ACATGCAGACTCTAACTCGTCGAAGAAACATAGCTGACACGGTGATGTTATTCAAAATAACACACAATCTAGTTGGTAGTCCGGAACTTCTTCAACAAATATCTTACCACATCCCAACTCGCAATAAAAGACATTCACCTACTTTTCATCTCCCCTTTTGCAAGACCAAAACAAAACTCCTTTTACAGATCCACAAATTCATTTAACACAAACTATCACCACATTGACATTTTCAATTCAACGATAAGAAACATAAAACAAACAATATCTACACAACCGCACCCAAACTAATTCGTACAATATATCTTCCCTTCTACTCCCGTCCCACATTTCCCTCCACCCTCTACACTCGCTGTTAAATTAAATTACTATATTCAGTGGAAAATTTGTAATTGGCATAATTTTAAAACCATTATTTTATATTTGTTAAGATGTTGATTTGCTGTTAATTTTCCCCAAGATAAAATAAATAAATAAATATCTTATCCCTTTCAGCCCGGATCGATTCGATTGTGTGTTCACATAAAAAAATATTTCCCGCTAACTAAACTGTTTTTCAGGTTCAAACCGGCCTGCAATGATCGTGCATTCATGCGCGCGTGGACGCACGATCATTGCAGGCCGGTTTGAACCCGAAAAACGGTTTAGTTAGTGGTATATATATATATATATTATAATGTGAACGCACAATCGTATCGATCCGAGCTGAAAGTGTTATGCTGTATATATTAGGAATATAAAAATTATTGTTTTACCTACTTTAAGAATAAAAAAAATAGTTATGGAGATATGCAATATCAAAGTTTAGATTTTTTTTCAATATTTCTGACTTATTTTTTGCAAAAAGTTGAACTATAGTAGGATTGCAATGAGTAGCAGAGTAGTATAATAATGCAGTAGGATAACTTATTTTTATATGAATCATTGTAAAAAAGAAAAAAATATTCCTGACAGTTTGGAAAAATGATTGATTCATTGCTTTTAAAATTGTTGACTCAAAAATGGAGTTAAAGAAATTATGTAAACAGAGTCAGATATTTCAAAGGTCTGGCATAAAAATTAATAAATACAAAAATAAAAAAATAGCAAAGAATAAGTATGGTAAAAAACATGAAAAAAAGAATAGAATACCTAAATCTGCAAGTTAGGTCCTGATGTAATGCAGTGAGCGTGTTAATGTGGGGCTGTTCACACGTGGAGACTGAGTCGGCCACTTCGCCATAGAACCAGCCCAGAGGTATTTTACACCTAGTGGTCGACATGTTATATCTACCAATAGTTGTTATCTGAAACATCATCGGCCATATTATTATTCAGCAGAAGTAACGCAAAACATTGAATGTATTCTACTTAATTCAATTACAAAGCAATCATGATTTTACACCTTTCTCTCATAAATTGTGGGTCATAATACTTTTAGTATACATAATGAGATTGGAAGTAGTATTGAGATTTGAATAAATAGTCAATATGCTTTATAACGTGCAACACAAAACGCAATACAAAACACTTTTTTGTATTTCGTAAGAAAATCTTATAAAATTTAAATTAGCTATCTATTAATTAAAACAGTAATTTATTTGAACCCCGATAATTTGAAACTCAGCTTTTACAAATGCAAAATAAAGTGTAATATTCCTGGGTATGTTCACTATGATCATGGATAATAATTATAGAAAAAAGATCTTTTGCAAATTAAAAAGATTGATTGCTCAGCAATAATTGGTGAACATTCACGCTTGATGTAAATAATGTCCATGGAATTCTACAATTCCTTGTGATTTATGTTTCCAGTCAAAGTCAATACAGTATATAATTTCCGGATTATGTAACATAATGTCGCAAATGATTCAAAATTATTTTGGTTAGAATTACCAGGGTATTCGAATTAAAAAACTTATTTTAATATGAAATTTAAATTTGAGTCTTAAAATACTTGAATATTTAATTTAAAATTAAGCTGAAGATTTGGATTGACAAGGTTCCACTGTACAATCATATAAAAATAATAATTCAAAAATGTTTAAGAGATAGTTACAAGTAGATTCATGGTAAATTTAAATCCCAATTATAAAAACTTTGTTGTTTGTCTGTCCGTCCATATATATGTCCTCGCAACTCGTAACGTCCGTAATTTCATTTGAATCAACCACGGTTATAAAAATGAAATTAAACGACCGGAGATGGGGCTAGAACCACAGGCGAGAAAACTCGAGTGAAACCTACGGAAGTTGCCATTATCGTATGGGCGGGACCCTTCAAAAATAGACTACTAGACAAAAATAAATAAATATTATACAGCGCACAATATATTTTCTTTAGGTGCACTAAGTGCTTTATGAACATTTTCTCCACAATCAATGGCGTGGTGTAGTGGCTAGGATATCTGGCTCTCACCCAGGGGACACGGGTTCGATTCCTGGTATGGGAAATTTTTTCTTATTTTATTTTTTATTTTACTTTGATGTATATTTTCTAAATTATAGTAATATTAATTATTTAAATATTAAATATGTTGTCGTATTAGTTTTGTGCATGCACAATTGCCAGGATTTAAAATAGTAGGTGGCATTAACTGCCGGAGAAATATAAAAAAAAGTATTCAAACATTTTGATAAGTCGTTATTACCTACTATTTCATGGGTGTCGGCTATAAATAAATAAATACTCTTTCTTTAAGAACCGGCATGCAAAAGTACAGTAATTTTTGATGGGTTACAGCTAGTAAAATAAAATAAATATTAGAAAAGTAACCTTTAAATATCTACACAACGGCGGGGGTTGAATATCTGTCATAATAAGATTCTTTGCAGAAATATCCGGCGCCATCACAAGTCTGGTACTGTCCTGATCTTCGCTAACTAACCAGATGTGGATGCTTAAAGTTACTAATTCTGGACAGGCTGGAATAATCTGAAATCAAATATTAAAATACACATCCATATTTAATATGCAAAACTGCAAATATTCCATAATCGATTAGTACTAACAAATTTGCATTTTTTCATTGTGGAATAAGTTTTTGTAATCAGTATAACAGGGACTCGATGTGTTACTATAGCCGTGAAACAAAACAATGTCTGGTGTGAATAAAACTGACAGTTTTATTAATAACAGTCAAATTTTATATCAACCTCTAGTATCCTCAACGTTTAGTATGTTATTTAATCAGACAACAGTATAACACCAATTATTAATTGAAATGGAACTCGCATTGTGGTACAACAAGATTATTTTGATTGAAACTACACTAAACTAAATTATTTATTACACACCATTTTTTTCATAGTCAAAAATTTTAAAATTGATACCTTTTAAAGAATTTATAATAATATAAAATAATATAAATATAAGAATTTATGATTTGATTGTATGCTGTTTACTGTACGCAGATGTTGCAGTATTAATGGCAAATAGCGAACGAGACTTACAGAGTCTAGTAAGCAGAATGTATGATGAATGCTAGGAAAGTGACCTTATTATGAATGCAAACAAGTCAAAAGTGATGGTATTCAAGGAGAAAAGTAAGGAAAACATGTGAAATACTAGTAGGCAATGAATTTCTGCACGGTATTGCCCAAGCTTTGGAGTCGACCTAGAGATGAGATGCGTGGACCACCACGCACAGCCTCTGGGTAAACTCTAGATGTATCTCCCCACTCTCGCTAATCCGAATTAGACCGTTAAATTCTCTTTATGTCTATTTTTTAAGTATAAATAAAGCAAGGCTTCGTGGAACGGGCATCCTCAGTTTTTTGAGCGCTTTATACGTCGTCAATCTGCCCGTTCGCAAAGTCGAATTTTGTTAAAAATAGTGTATCATTTTTTCTTGGTGTTTTCTTTGAAATTAACCTTCTTTTAATGTAAATTTATTAGTTTTTGGTGAGTGTTAACTTTCCCTTCTTTACATCGTGAATTTTCTCCACCGCGAGACGGAGACCCATCCTATATTTGACTATTTTAAAATTTAATGTTGAGCTTTAAATATTTTCGTAAAGTTTTAAAATAGTTTCGAAATTGGTGCACCACACGTGTGCATACCAGTAATGCAAAGTTAAGTTGCGTTAAATTGAAATAAGTATAAAACTTAGCTTATAAAAACAAATATAACTACTGGAAAATGGTTTTATGGATTCTCACGACAAAAAGTTACATTAAATAAAATGTACGATTTAAGATGTAGTTGATTAACCAATATATTCAAAAAGATATAAATTATAACGTATTTGATTGATTTGATAGCTTACCAAGTCCGTTAGTTTGACAGGATGTCCAAAGTCTAAGACGACAAAATGTCTCGCACCAGAATGCATCCGCTTAATCACAAGAACTTGCTGAGGAGGTTGCTGTACCAGCTGCTGCCAAGGTATGGAACCATTCCCATTATTGCACTGCAGAATTAAGAAAAGATTCATAAATATGTTATACATAATACATATATAAAGTACACAAAAATCAATAATTTTATTAAAAAAAAATGTTAATAATCTGTAATCGATGATTTGTGTAAGAAATTTTATATTTACAATGTACCCGCCTGAATTTTAACATGTAATGCACTTTACAAACAAATCTGCTAGTTTTTGTTTATTTCGCTGTATTTAAACTTCACAGCAAAATAAATTTTCCTGCAACACTCAAAAAAAAAAGATTTGGTAGGTACTTAATGTAAAATTTTTGGTTAAATGTCAAAGAAGTAAGATGTGGATATTTCTTCCATGATATAATTTTTTATTTATTTATTATAATTTGTATACATGTTTATTTTTATCGGCATCTTGCAAACTACATTTGTACGCAAGAATACATTATAGTACATATACGTTCAAACTACATTACTTAAAGAATAATCTTATATATATATATATAATATTAAAATAATACAAATTATGTCATCACCATTCTTTACGATTAACTGAATATTTCTTTAATAATTTTTCTATATTTTTTTGTTGTTTCATTTTTTAGTCTGTCCGGTAGTTTGTTAAATAGTTTTGGAATTATGTACTGTTTGGTCCTGTCTCCATAATTTTTTTTATTTTTTATTTCTAGTTTTTTATTTGTTACATCGTGTCGTACATTTGTGTTATAAGTGTTCTGAATCTGTCCTCCATTTCCGTATTCTTCCAGTGACAGTTTGTACTGAAGTTGTTTTTGTATTGGTAAGATTTTACACATATTGAATAGGTTTGTCAGGTGGTCCACAAATGCTTATTTTTGTTTTTTATTTGCAATAGTTTTTATTATTCTTGTTTGTAGTCTAGTTCTATGATAGAAACATCTTTATCTTTTTAGAAAATGTGTGTCAATGTAAAGAGTGGATGTACGGGGAAGTGATGGGAGTTTGAATAGTGATTGGCGAGTTGAATTAATTTACTCAAATAACTCGAGTTACACTGCCAGCGAGTAACTTGAGTTGCCTTTCCGGCAATTAATGTTAACTCGCTGACTTAAACCATGTGAGAATGTTCGAACGATACGACAGCACGTGCACTTTATTGCTTCAGCTTGCGGGTCGATCTCCGAGCGCTGCTCGGCTCAGCTGCTGTCGGGATCGAGTCACATGACACTTCGCCTTCGCGAAATCATCCGACGACAGCTGAGGGCGACCCGCTCAAATGAACGATCTCACTCAGTCAGTTCAGATTGTTTTGTTGTTTATATTTATTTTCTAGTGATCGTGACCGCTAAAATTGATTTGCGTAATTATTAATAGGGTAATTTCACATTATTTTTTTTTAATAGAAAAATCTTAACTTTGGTTTAGAAAATATGTTTAGCCGTTATGTTACTACCCGGAATTTTTCACACTGGTTACTACCCAGGGTACCCAGGTGTTCTATTTTGATGGAAGTTCCCACGTTAACCACCTCTACTTTTATACCATTCAAACGTGACAAAACTGGATGAAAAATCATAGTCGGTTCTTGTAATATTTGTCATGAAACCTCACACAAGCGAAGAAGAAAAACACGCAAATCATGTTTCCAATGTGAGAAACCTGTGTGCGACGAACATTCATCTACATTGACAATTTGTCAAAAATGTCCAATACCAACTGTGACAAATGTACCAAAAAATGACAAATAAATTTTTATGCTCTTTATTTATTCTAAAATATATAGAAGCATTCGAAATAAAAAAATATTCAAAATGTATTCACTTGTTTTTTTAATTCATTTTCATGTCTCTGACTCCAAGAACATATGGTAACCCGGGTACCTCGGGTAGTAACCAGAGGACTGTACAAGTTTGGGCTCATATAAAATACCTTTCTTTAAATTAAATAACATCAAATATATCATAAATCCCTTTATAATAACATAAATAATGGGGATCCGAGAGGATAAAAACAGCTGAAGTTTGTTAATAAAATTATTTTAACTTGAAATCGAAAATGGGCACCCGGGTACCCGGGTAGTAACGTAAGGGTTAAGAAAAAGATTTTTTTAAATATGTATATTAACTTTAAAAAACGATATTATATATATTCAAGAACACATTCATATTTGTGAAGTTGCAATTTTTCAGAACAAAGTTCTGTGAAATTTTAAAACCAAATTAATTAATCAATTAGAAACACATATAGAAAAATCTAATTCACAAAAAAATATTAGGTTACTACTGGGATTCGAACCCAGGTCACCTCCTTTCCGGGGCCGGTGCTCTGACCACTAAGCTATAGCAACCTTCTATGTTTCCGTGAATATATCGACCGTATATGTAGTTCAATATAAATGAATCAATTGATAAAAATGAGAACTACATATAAGGTCGATATATTCACGGAAACATAGAGGGTTGCTATAGCTTAGTGGTCAGAGTACCGGAAAGGAGGTGACCTGGGTTCGAATCCTAGTAGTAACCTAATATTTTTTCGTAAATTAGATTATTCTGTATGTTTTTACAAAACAAGCCGGCTTTTTTGTATAGTGCGTCCATAATGTCAGGAAAAAGTTTTGTAGATATTGTATGGTACCCAAATGTAGAAATTCATTCCTGAAAATTCATCCACCATTATTTTAAATGTGTTTCTAGATAGTTATTTTATTAAAATAGGTCACAAACACGGCAAAATCTGATAATTATATACCGAATGTTGAGGTTTCTAATATATCTAATGTCCATATTAATCAAGGTGAGATTTTAACTCTAATTAAACAACTGGATCACAATAAAAGCGCTGGACCAGACAGGATACCACCAATATTCCTGATAAATTGTGTTGATCATCTCTCCTATCCGTTATATCTCTTATTTAACTTATCTTTGAGTACAGGCTGCTATCCTGATGTCTGGAAAAGTAGCTTCCTGATGCCAATTTTCAAAAAGGGTGTTAAAAGTGATATCAAAAACTATAGACCTATTTGTATTCAATCATCAATACCAAAACTCTTTGAAAAACTCTTACTGAATAATATAATGTACCAAATGAAACCCGTAATATCACCTTTCCAACATGGTTTTTTCTCAGGTAGGTCAACAGCTACTAATTTATTACTGTATGAAAATTACATATCCAATGAACTGGGAAAGGGAAACCAGGTAGACTCAATCTATACAGATTTCTCTAAAGCATTTGACAAAGTGTCACATCTTATATTGATGGATAAACTCCAAAGATTGGGCATTCATGGTAAATTATTACAATGGTTAGGTAGCTATCTATGCAATAGAAGCCTTTCGGTAAAGATTAACTCTTCATTATCAGAAGAATTCATTGCTTTGAGTGGAGTCCCGCAGGGCTCACACCTCGGACCAATCCTGTTCATCCTTTTTATAAATGACATTGCTGACATTTTTGATGATGTACAATTTCTGATATTTGCCGATGACTTGAAAATATTTAGATCAGTGAAAAGTATGTCCGATTGTATGAAACTACAATCAAATTTGGATTCCCTGTTCAAATGGTGTACCAACAATCAACTTCATCTAAATATCTCCAAGTGCCAATCTATTACTTTTACAAAAAAAAAGATTCTTATTAAATTCACCTACAAAATTAATGATGTAAACCTTGTATCAGTTGAGGAGATAAGTGATCTGGGAGTAATTTTTGATGCTAAATTATCATTCATTCCCCACATTGACTTGATAACTAATAAAGGTCTCAAAATGTTGGGATTTGTTTTAAGAACTGCACAAAACTTTACAGACCTGCGCACTTATAAAGTGCTCTACACTTCTCTTGTCAGACCTCAGGTTGAATATAACTCGATCATTTGGTCTCCTCACTATGTTAATCATTCAACGGCAATTGAACGAGTCCAAAAAAAAAATTTAAGATTTATTAATTACAAATTAAATATACGCTTGGAAGATATCAATTATAAATATCTCCTTAGTTATTTACAACTTTTAAACTTGTCTGTGAGACGTACTGTAACAGACCTAATATTTCTTTATAGGATCGTAAATAGTTTGATTGATTGCCCCCAGATTATTAGTCTGATCGACTTATATGCTCCATCGAGGTCATCAAGACACAGTGCATTGTTCTATTATAGTGGAAGTGTCAGAACTAATGCATTAGCAAACTCTGTAATTCCCAGATTACACTCATTAGGGAATGAGCATGCAGAGGCGGCTGACATTTTTGCTGATAGTATAACTGTTTATAGGACAAAGCTGATACAATTGTTTACATCCCAACAAAATGGAAATGGACAATAAATCTTTCTATTTTACCTTTAACTATTATTATTTCTACCTTTAACTTTATTATTATTTTATCTTATGTTTTTCTGTATTATTATTATTATTATTATTATTAACTTTTAACTATTATTATTGTAACTTTTAACTGTATTTTAATTTTATCTGTCTTATGTAATTTTAAAAAAATAAATTATTCTGTTTATTGTAAAAGCGCCCATAAGGGAGTTAAATAAATAAATAAAATAAAAATAAAATAAAAAAATAAAAACCATGCACACAAGTAAAAACAAAGCGAAGATGAACAGTGACCATAGAAAATAAACAAATTACAGTGACAAAACACCATAGATCACATATGGTTTATCTATAATTCTTGCTAAACAATATCACAACCAATCATATTGCATTTTAATGGAATTGTATTTTTTAAGGTGGCACATTCACTGCAAATGCATAATTTGGCATTATATTATTATGTTATTTATTCATATAAAAAGATGATTTTAAGCGATATATTCTACTTAATCCCGCAGTTTCAATCCTCACCCACTATTTAAAAGCTAGTTTTTTTTATTAGAAACAAGTTAATTACTAATTAATTAATCGAGAGGCCGCGGCCAAAAACTCATTTTTATTGTTGTAGGATGATGCGAGGTTTTTGAATTACTCCGTCGATATAATAGGCACGTAACTACGAATTTCAAATTTATGACAATTGGTAAACAGATGACAGCACATTTCGGTTTTTTTGGGAAGAAATCAAATAATAAAGAGATATTTTTAGAGATTTTTGACATAGATATTTGTCTAGACATGTTTCATTTTCAGTCAATCAATTATTTAATTACATGATGGTAAACTTAATTTACAAAGAAAGGAGTAAAATAAAAACTTGGTGTTTATTACTTCCTTTCTTTTAACTCGTAGTGTCTGCTTGCTTGACGCAAAAACTTTGGATCGATTTTTAATCCTTTTCCTGTGATCCAATCGAGCTGAAACTTTGCAAGCAGACTCGTGGCGACGATCAAGAAGATCTATCAAATTTTCATTAAAAAAATTTAATAATTATAGTATAATTTTGGATTTTTATAAATTTTAATGGTTTTTTAAAATTGGAAACAATACAAATGTTTGATTACTACCATCAGCAGCCTAACGACAATGCCACGGAATATTTAAAATTAGAATTACTCCGTCGGTATAATAGGTACATAACTACGAATTTCTAAAATTTATAACAATTGGTTCACAGATGACAGCAAAATTGGGTATTTTTTTTGATATCATCCTTTTTACACTTTGAACATGCGTCACATGTCAGTTTCGGTATTATCCCAATTTCAACAATTGTTCCAGAATCATTTGAAGTGTCAAGATACATATACATACTGTATGCGCCGTGCGCATGCGCGTTCACGTCTACCATGTATTTATTTCTTGTTTAATGTTACGGTATACATTATGCTTTGAAAAGTATTTCAGAATTTTTAATATGTTTTTTAAATTCTATACAGTAATAATTGGACTAAATAAAATATGGGAATTTGTCGAAAGTTAAAATAATACATTTTGACATATGTAGTACGCATGTGGGCGTAGGTAATTGTTTTGTTATTTTCATATTACGATATGCATTGATTTAAAAAGGAGTTCAGAATTATTAATATGATTCTTAAATTATTTACGGAAAATAATAAGTCTACTCAAATAACATAAGATCATTTGTTAAAAGTTAAGATAAGTAAATATTTTGACAGATGTAGTAGTCCCCGGGGACGAGTGATGCCAATGAAATCGAAGAATATATGACCATCTCTTTCTATCAAAATTTTACTGTTTTAGCAATGTATGTACCATAAATATGTAACGAATGTGTAATTTTTATTTGATTTGCGCTCCGATGACATCTCGCGCACGGCTTGAAAGCGGATGATCTATTGACGTAATTTGACAGATCCGCATGTTTGTGAAACGTATGTCTAGCCTTAAGATTTTTATTATAAAAATTATGAATGAAAATATTATCCTACACCATCCATACTGAGATACCAAATATAATTCATTTTTCTGAATCTATTTCATATATTTTCATAGATATATGTAAAATGTGAAATTACCCTATTACCTGCGTTTGATTTTCCGTGAATATTATAATAGTAATATGTATTTGCGGAAAAGAAAAAGAGCGTCACATGGGAGTTTTTTTCAAAAATAATAATAACAAAGTGAAATGCAAATTATGGTCCTGTAATTATAAGAACATAGAAAACACCTTCACATTAGTAAACCACATGAAGAAAAAAAACATAAGGTTGTGTGCAGCGAAATAAAGTAAATACCTGTCCCTAATCCCTATCGATAAATAAATCTATTATTTATCCCTGTCCTTCCTTATTTACATTTTTCTAAAAGTTTATTTGACTCGAGTTTGCGACATCGAGTCGAGTAACGTGAGACATACCCGCAGAGTAATATAATCAACTCTCAAATGACACCGACTTGAGTCCGCCGAAATTTCAACTCAAGTTACTCAGTAGGAAAAAATACAACTCGACCAATACAAATAATGTAATTATTATAATATTTCACTATAATAATTATACTTATTGGTGTAGTGGTTAAGACTCTCGCTTAGTGATCCAATGGTCGGTGGTTGGAACCCCATTCCAGGACACCAGAATTTAGTCTTATTTTCATAGCACAAGCATTTGAAAATAGAAAGAATATTGATGCGACACATACCTATTCTGTGTTTGCATCTGTATTAAAAAAAAACTCCAAAAAGCATTAAAAATTGTGTCCAGGTGATGTGATGTCTGACTAGTTCCTAGGCTGTCTCCTCGTTACGCCGCAGATGAAGCAAAGACACTCATTCGTCTCGGCGAGAAGTCCGCACAAACCACTTCACCGTTTCAGGGATGCAATAGGGATCGATAGAATATTTATTACATATACAATGTATAATAATATATAAAATGGAAAATAACTCAATACAACCCAGTACAATATTTTTTTGGTAGAAATATTTAGAGATTGATTGATAAAATGATACCTCAAGAATAATTTTAATGTGAATTTTTGTTAATATCTTTATAATGTAGTGTTAAGCCAAAATAATTTTAAAAATATCTGGAACGTGCACCTTTAATCCATTCCAGGCCATGTTGCATACACACAAAGCCCTCCGTTGTGTATGCTGGAGTGGTTAGAATATTACTAAACATCTCAGTGAATGCCATTGTTAAGGCCATGAAAGAGTATGTAGTGGTGATTAGAAATGACATCGCAACAGTGGAGGGGATTGCTCGCCTTCCATGGAAAATTACTATCAGAAGAGAAACTAATTGATGCAAACATGAATGGGCGGACTGAGGAAGGCTTCCATCGACTATTTGGAGAATATTTACTAGTGGATGTAAGTGACATCATTTGAATAGAGTTCATCGAAACAATAAGGAAATTAATCGTTGTCTGGCTAAACAGACACCTGACTAGAGGCAGTGACACAAAAAGTGGTGGCCACACACAAGTCGTAAAAAATGTATACAGCATATGCTTCGCCACGCCAAGAAAAAATAAGGAGAAAATTATAAAAGTAAGAGAACAGAGTAATGTTATATTGATGGCTAAAAATGATTTTTGTATGAACTTCATTTTTTGCTAAATATTTTATATGAAATAAATAAAATATAAAAATAAATGCATTTCCAAATAATAATGTTTGGAACCTTTGAGCCATCTTTATAATGAAACGGAGAACCGCCGGCGTCTTCTGGCCTCTCGGCACGGTCTGACTGGGGCCAGGCGGACTCACATTCCATCAAGGGGCATTCTGAATTGTCATTTTGGTTCATTTCTGAGGCTACATTTTTCATTGCATCCGTTTCCGCAGAGGCACGGAGGTAATCGGTAAATTCTTTCGGCCCCATCAGGTCCCAAAACTAAAATTATCAGAGGATTAGAGGATTAGTAGAGGATACATCACGAAAGGAAAATAATGTTAGTTGAATTTTATAGGACTACAAATAATACATACATACAAAAGAGCATTTTAGCACATATCAAGTTTAGAATTTTTTCATGGCAGAGGACATTAAAACTGCTTTTATTTATGTTTGCTTCTGAACCTATAAGTTTTTATCATAATGGTATTTTATTAACAAAATGGCAAACTATGTTGGAACAACATTTAAATTTTATTGTTTTTAAAAAATAGCACACATTATTGGAACTGCGAATACAATAATGACACACTTTTTAAATGATATATTATTTTAGTTTTTATGATTTTTTTTTATATAAATTTATTGAAAACTTTGAAAATTTAATGCTGCTATGCAGCCTAGAAATATATTTTGTGTTCCATCTCGAAGCCTGGAATCCATTATAAGAGAACAGCCTGCTGTTTCGGCACTTAGACACGTGTTCCTACCCCCCTGATTCCCTTTTCGTGACATAATTTATTCTTGCTGGTATCCCTATTTCCGGTTCCGGTGGCGTAACGGTCTTTCTTTCATATAACGTCGTTGTTTCGCGACAATTTTTGTTGTGTTTTTTGTGTTTCTTTTACTTATATTTACCCCTTAATTTTGATTCCTTAAGTAAACGAACATTAAACAATACAATTTTTTAGCATAGTGCGACAGGATGTTAATATTTTAGTGTAAAATTCTGTGAATTCTCGAAACGATTTGCTGACAAGATGGCGGCCGCGGACAGGCCAAAGGGAGAAAGGGCACCTTCGCCGGTATCATCGGATTACGAATCTTCTTTCGAAGAACCGAGTCGAAAGAGACGCCGCGTGGCATACGACCCATGTGTAGACCACATGCTAAAACAAATGACCGCTCTGACGGAGGCTTTGTTAGCGGGCGGCGCGGCCCCTGCATCAACAACGCCGCTATCGCCGGAACACGTCGCCGCGAGTGAGCCCGGCGTGGAGGACGCGGATGCGTCTTTTATTCAGCCGCCGCTGAGCCTCAGATGGGCGAAGAATACGTTGGAGTTCGGCAAGCTTAGCACGGTCGTGAAAGAGCCGCCAGTACTGAGAGCGGACCCGAAGGGGATCAAACAGATCTCGAAGTTACAGCACTTTGATTCCGACGAGTGGTCAGGCGTACACTATGCGGAAACGCAGAGAACGTACGCGGCGACTCCCACATTTGGAGAAGAATCGACAACGCGCCGACCCATACTGGCTTGCTAGAAAGATCGCTCGCCGAGCTTTCGAATGCGTTGCTTGCCCAGAGAGAGACCTTGAGAGATGGGATGCAATCGCTGGTGAATTGGGCATCCGAACCCGGCATGGATCTGTCTGCTTCGGCTCTCTTCGAACAGATTCAGTCGATGTTCCGTACAATAAGATATGGGATGACATCCTGCAGATTGTGTGCGGCAGACGGGCAGAGTGTGTCCTGAACCGGCGATAGGCCATATTAGAGGGCTTCAAAGATCCTTTCGTGCGAGAAGGTGCGGCCAAAACCCCTCCAAGCTCGGGATATCTGTTCAACAGAGAAGAACTGTTGGCGTACATCCTGAAGAACGGGGGTCAGGAGAAGGTGATGGTCACGCCCAAAAACCGAAACTTGACCCAACCGTCGACATCAGAGCCCCAACCGTCAACTTCTCGTCGAGCTCCAAACCAGGGGTACCTCCAGCCCCGTAAGCCCTTTCTGCCGGAGCCAAGACACAGGGAGCGAGGCCCAGGGAACCCAAACAGGAGACTTAACCCAAACGGAAAGAGACCAGGGTCGAAAACCCGCTGGTGACCGTAGCCGTAGAGGTAGAAGATGATGCGAGGCTGAACAATCAGTTCTGGGGAGGACGTTTGAGTCGGTTCCAGAGCACGTGGAAGGAGTACGGGGCGCCACCTGTAGTGCTGAGAATCCTCAAAGGTGTGAGAATCCCCTTTGTGACCAAGCCTCCGTTAGTCTTCCCCACCAGGCAGCTGCTGAGCAGCTTCAGCACGAAGGGGTCTCGAGACATGTCGAGCCACATTCAAGCCATGAAGATGTCTGGAAAGAGCAGATTATTCTCCGAGCTTCATCTCGTATCTGTTTTTAACTCCGAAGTCGGACAACTCCCTAAGGCCGATATTCAACCTGAGGGCGTTGAATGTCTTTGTGGATGCAAAACCCTTCAGGCTGTTCAGCCATTTTCGGGTTCCAGACTTCCTCCAGCCCAAAGATTGGTTGGTGAAGATCGACCTAACCCAGGCATACTTTCACCTATCAATAGCAGAATCGCACCAGAAGTTCCTGAGGCTGTTTTATCAAGGGGAACTTCTCCAGATGACCTGCCTGCCCTTTGGCCTGTCGTCAGCCCCGAGAATGTTCGCAAACATTGTCAAACTGGCTAGCGGAACTCATGCAGAAGAAAGGCATAAGGGCCGTAGTCTTCCTGGACGACTTCCTTCTGGTCAATCAGTCAAAGGACCTGCTAGCGACCCAGGCAGCATCTGGGTTGGTGCATCAACCGCGACAAGTGTGTCCTTATACCTACCCAAAAGCTGGAGTTTTTGGGCATAACTTGGGACAACAAAGCCAGCCAGAAATCCCTCTCGGACCGCAAGTGCTCTGGCCTACGCCAAGTACTGCGCCGTCCGATCGAGGCTGGCAGTTGTTCCCCCAAGCAGGTTCTAGGCCTCTTGGGGAGATTCGCAACTTCGCAAACTTTGCCACCCCTCGGGGTCGTTTGCATTGCCGAAGACTGCAGAGATTCAGCCGCCAACTGCAGAGGCACAAGCCATCCAGACAAATGGAGCTTCCTGCCGTGGTTCGGCAAGACCTAGAGTGGTGGTTGGAGGCCGTAGGGGAGTCTGTGCTGTGTCTGTAGTCACTTCCTGACTACAGACACAGCAGACGCAGGTTGAGGCGGCCAGGTGGACGACAAGACAATATCAGGCCACTGGACCCCAGAGCAGATGCTGTGGCACTCCAACCAAAAAGAGGCCTTCGCTGTTTACGCAGTGATCAGGGATCACGCTCATCTGCTAAGCAGAACAAAGACCCTACTGCAGACAGACAACAAGACAGTAGTGGCCTACATCAACAAGGAGGGGGGGACAAGATCATTGGGTCTTCTGAAGATAACTCGAGACCTCCTAGAGTTTATCGACCAGCAGGAAATATCTCTGACAGCGCAGTACATTCCAGGGAGATACAACGGGATTGCGGACCGACTCTCTCTGGGGACACCACTTCCGAAATGGCACCTCCTGGAACCAGCGTCAGAAGAAATATTTTGAATATGGGGGCATCTTCAGATCGACCTCTTCGCATCGGCCACCGCCCATGTGGTGCCAAACTACGTGTCGCTAGACTCAACCGATTGCTCAGCCTCCTATCTCAACGCATTCAGTCGACATTGGGATGTAATCCCAGCTGGCCTGGGTATTTCCGCCGCCAAATCTCGTCCCAAGAGTATTGGCACACTTGAACGGTAACGGTAATACCGTTAAGCCACCGGAACCGGAAATAGGGATACCAGCAGGAATAAATTATGTCGCGAAAAGGGAATCAGGGGGGTAGGAACGCGTGTCTAAGTGCCGAAACAGCAGGCTGTTCTCTCATAATGTATTCCAGGCATCGAGGGAAACAAAATAGGAATTTTAATAGAAGGTAAAATTCTTTTATTATGAAATTTGATATGTGACCAAATATGTACAGGAGGAATATAAAGTGAATGAGCGAAATAAATTTTATTTAATTGCTGTATATTACTACTAGCACAGGTTTATTATTAGCACTGGTTGCCACATGGATTGTTACAAATGAAGTTATCAATTTAATAGGTGAAAAACAAAAATATATATATGTTTATACATATATATATTATATATTTATATTTTTATACATATATATATATATATATATAAAACAATTTCATCGATCAATGTCATCTTTTTTAATGAACTTCTCCAAGGAATGATTGATGAAAATATGCCATTCTGATGAAAATCTTTGGATTGTATGAATTCATTGAATGCCTTTATAATAGTGTTCTAGTTCCTGAATATCCAATTGCGTAGCAATATCCAAATGCCTGAAAAGGCAACTGCCGGCAAAAGTTTCAATAAGTAGGGAGAATGCCGTAAGACTCCAAAACTTTGTGATTTGTGAGGTGTATGTTCCATCTGTAATGCAATGACACCGGTCCAAGTCTGTTTCTAGTAGTGATTTTTTAGACATTGTGTTCATTTATTTGCAATATGACTCAGTCATGACTGTCTCACCTGATTTCAGAAAAGAATGGCGAGTAATTCAATTTAATGGACAACCACATGTTAACACGGATGCAAACATGGTATGGCACTTCATAGGCATCCAATTAGTCTTCGCCGATAACTATATTGGTTCCAATTCTCTGATAACCATATTCGCTTCAAGAATAGTTTTCGATTGCATATAACACTTAGCGAATAATTGATGCTTACGTATAAGAAGCAATTTATCTAATTATTTTGATTTGTTCAGCACCCAATGTCTACTACAAGGAATCAAAAAGTATTTTGTGGATTATCTTTAAAAATATGTTGATTAATTGACCCTCATCGAGAACTGTCACGGGTCTTTGAACCCCATATTAATGTTTTGAATGGTCTTGCCTGCAATTTTGACTGATACAAAAATGACTTTAAAATGAAATAACCATAATGGAAATGTCTCACCAGCCACCGACAGCGGGAAAGTAATTTGTAAAACAATGTAAAACGTTATTTTAAAGTAATGGCGCCTGTCCATGGATGAAACTCTACATATGAAATGAAAAGACATGTAATCAATCACCGAACACTAACCACTGTAGCGTTAGTCTCTGTTTCGAGAGTGATGTTACATCTGTGTACATCAGAAGTATTTTTACAATCAAAAAGATATTCCCAAAAGTTGAAGAAACGGATCATAAATTATTTTCTTTCTAAGAGGATAATTCTCACAGCTTCAATAATTATGCAAACTGCATTTTTGGTATCAATTTGTGATAATTAATTACATATTTAGAAATCAAAAATATGCATACATAAAACATAGATAAATGTACATTAATCATCAGGACTTAAATTTATTTAGAAATACATATTATGTACTACGAGGGTATATGTATTGTATGGTGTATTTCCTTTTATGGAAATAAAAATCATTTTACAAATTATCTTATATTACAGGCTGATGTTAATCAAGACACAATCTATTTATGTGGATGCCATGTTGGAGAAAATAATAGAAAAGGCTATAGGATCTAGGAAAGGGATAAATCATTACTACAATCATGCAACCAATTAATTAATGATTATTTAAAAAATATAGAATTGGTAATTCCGTGTGACAATGTGGACTTTACTTTGAGTAATTTTACATACCTGTGAATGATCCACAGCAGGTGTGGAAGCTCCCTGGTGAGGTGCACTCTCCAGCTGTGTACCGTCGGAGGCGGAGTGGCAAGAGACCCTGAGGGCCATCACCTCCCCGAGTCCCGCCACGCCACCGGTGCCCCCGCCGCGCTCATGCCACCACCAACCGGCGCTGCTCTTGCCTAAAAATAGTTATAAAAGTTTCAGATAACAGTGTTAACACATTCACTGCGACATACAGAACGGCACAACTGGTGGTGCTGCAAAAATGAAGGATTTTCAAAATGTTACCAAATCAACAGAAATGAAAAATACCTCATTATTACACCTTATCTTCATTATTGACAACCCTCTCTACCGATTACATTGAGTGGGGATGCCATATAAGCAAGATGTGTGGTGTAATACAGCGGAAATGTTACTGTACCGTCCGCCTTAATGATGAGTTTACATTTTCCATTCATACATTGCACATCTCATGATTGAAAAACAAAAAAAGTTATTTTTTGCATGAAATTGAAAAAATTTAAAGAAGATGTCGGGTTTGTGACGGAATTTTTTTTTGTTTCCGAGAGGAACTTTGAGGGCAAAAATAATACATTATATTTTATAATGCAGTTTCTAAATATAATAAAATTATTATATTTGGTGGATAAACAAATTTGCAAGAGTAAAAATAGTGAAAAATTGTCAATAAAAATATACAAATAAAATAAAGCTAATTACGAATATTTCCTGATTTGTATATGAATTTGCTTGAAAAGAATTACCCATAATCTGTGAACATTTTATAATTCTATTTTTAAAAATACATAAACATAGGATTATTTTATTTTCTGGATTTACTAATTGCAAACAGTGAATGATAAAAAGGGGTAGGTTTCAGGTAGGTAGTATTGCCAACAAAATTATACAAATAAAGTTAGGCTAATGGCAAAAATTTCTGCTGGTGTTTGAAATTCCTAGAAAAGAACTACCGACAAATTGTCTTTGTACATTTTACACTATTTATAAACATACACAAACATATAAACTAAAAGGAGAACAATTAGAAACAGCTACATCTATCAGAGATTTAGAGGTGATCAATGATAGAAAATTATCATACGATGAACATATCGATTCTATTATAAGTAGGGCTTATAGGGCTTTAGGTTTTATCATGAGAATATCTAAAGATTTTAAGTGTGTAAAGACATTGAAAGTACTTTACTGCACTTTTGTCAGAAGCAAACTTGAGTACGCAACGCAAGTATGGAACCCCCAGTATGTGATCTATGTAAATCGCTTGGAACAAATTCAAAAAAAAAATTATTCACTTTCTCAATTTCAAAATCAATTGCGTTTCTGACGATTATGACAGTTCATGCAAAAAATATCACATCCTACCATTATACAAACGTCGCGAAATAGGTGATTTGATGTACCTACTAAAAATTGTATCAGGCAACGTCGACTGTCCTGAACTATTAAATAGATTAAAATTCCACATTCTCTGTAGATCTCGTAAACACAACCCAGTCTTTCCACATTGATTTTACCTCATCCAACTATCGTCGTAATTCATATTTCTTGAGGGTATGCGATGCATTCAATAAACTGATAAGATTATTGGATATTGATCTGTTCGAGTGCAGCCACACAAGATTAAGAAAAATTTTGAGTGCTGAATTTTTTTCTACTTAATAATTAAGTCTCTTTTTCTCTTGTTCATTCTTTTTGTATTATTTTCAACATGTGTATGTTTTTCTGCTACTAATTAAGTCTCTTTTTCTTTTGTTTAAATTTTTTATTCTTTCTTTTTATATAATTCTTAACATGCCTAAGTTTTAAGAAAAATTTGAGTGCAGAATTTTTTTTCCAACTTAATAATTAAGTCTCTTTTTCTCTTGTTCATTCTTTTTGTGTTATTTTTTAACATGCCTATGTTTTTCTGCTAATTATTGAGTTTCTTTTTCTTTTGTTTAAATTTTTTATTCTTTCTTGTTATATAATTTTTAACATGCCTTAGTTGAATTCATAAATATTTATCATTACTATCATATTTCTAAATGTGGAGGCCTGTAATTGGCCGTCTATATTGTATCAATGTTTTCTATGCTTCTTTGCTGTGCTGTTGGTCTTCCATGATTATTAAATAAATATTTGCTGGATTAACCAATTGATAACAGTAAAAACTAAAAGGGGTCGGTTTCAGGTAGCATTGTCAATAAAATTATACAAATAAAGTGGCTAATGGCAAAACTTCCCGCAGGTGTTTGAAATTCCTCGAAAAAAATTACCGACAAATTATCTTCTAAAACTCAAAAACAAATATTTGATGATAAGAATTTTATATTTATTGGAAACAACAAAATGTAAGTACTTACTATTGATAATAGGTATGTATTATAAATTATTTGTATCGTGATAAATTCTAAAGCACAGTTCTAAACAAAAGCCGGGACATTCAGGGCATTCCTTGCAATAAAAAATTGACCTTTTCTGCAGGTCTTCCCAGCAATATTTACACTTTCGTCTTTTTGTTTTTCCTTTGTCGTTTTTTTCACACATCGCTAGAAGATGTCTTACATATTATGTCGCCGACGGATAAGGCATGTACGAACTTGAAGCAGGATTACAAGATCGTGGAGGACCAAATAAATTGTCTATGAATTCCAGTCTGAAGTCATACAAATTTATTTTTTTTCGCTTTAGGAATTGAATAGGTAATATGCGTTCAGAAGCATTGACTAAAATATATGAATCCCTATTTTCTTATATCACCTCAATGTCTTTCGTCGGCATGGCCAACATCTGATCTATCCATGTCATATATGATACAGTGAAACTCGCTTAATAAATTCACTTTTAATAAGTTTTACCGCTACTTTAAATTCTGCGGTCCCGAAAAAGTCCCATACAAATCCTATATTTTTTTTAGGCTTAATACTTTTCACGCTTATTTTCGTTTCTCGCCTAAGTAGTGAAAATATTTATAGCCGAACTCAATTTATTCATACAAATAAATCTTCATAATACGTTTTTCGGAAGACGAAATTTTGTTCAACATTTCTAAAAATGAAAAATGGGCGCAATAAAAATTAAATGGTTTTGGCGGCGTCACAAATATTCTAGCCGCTGAAAAAACCCTGTAGCATTTGAATAGGCTAATAAAATAATATTTAATAAATAAATTTATCCGGCGATTATTTACGATAATTTTTTATATAGTCGCCTAAACGAAACTGTTTTCATTTTGGTTGTATTTCTTCGAGAAAACAATCGGCAATATTAATAACGTAATATCTCCTATCGTTTTCTAAGGCCGGCGTCACACTAGGTGTATCTTGCGTCGCGTCTTTGACGCCGCGGAACGCCGCTACTACGCGGTTCATTGATCGTTCCGCGGCCGCCGTTGTTCGGTTCGCCGCAGGCGGAACTTACGTCAACGTAAAATCGGTGACGTGACGTCTCGTGTTTTTGATTGCAACGCGCCACATTTGACAGATTATCCGCATGTGTGTTTGTTCTCCGCGTGGTCCGCCGCGGAATATACAATGTGACTGCTTAGAGCCTGTCCAGATGACGTTTTACGCTCGAGTGCACTCGCGCGTTCTCGAGTTACTGGTGCTACATACATCCCGTCCAGATGCTGACGCGCGTTTGCTCACTCGCGCGTACAATGTTTTTTTAGACAAGTTTTTTTAAATATAAAACAGAGTTTTTAAAAATTGTGGAGTCATTACTTTTGTCAGATGCGCCAACATCTACTGAAATAAAACAATAATTTGCATATCTGGATGCAATATAAATTGAAACGCGTGAGTGGTCTCGCGCGTAATACGCGGTATCTGGACGCAATATAAATTGAAACGCGCGAGTGGTCTCGCGCGTAATACGCGGTATCTGGGCGCAAAAATTGAAACGCGCGAATGGACTCGTGCGTAAAACGCGTCATCCGGACAGGCTTTAAATTTGGTTGCGGATTTGACGCGACAGAAGAAACGCATAGTGTGGCGCCAGCCTTAATGAGTTAAAATTTAGATAACTTATATAAATTTCTTTTAAAATTAGGGTTTGCAAATAGGTAGTGACATACCTACATAAGTTATTTTATGGTTGCCTTTTAGTATGGTTATTAATAAAATATTTTTTGACAGTGCTAATTTTTTTTTTGTTTAGGTGGTTTTTATTGTTTTCTGACCCTCAGGTACTATTCACATAGGTAATATTTTACAAATGTATATATTTACCTACCTGCTTAATTTTTTTAAATAAAATGTCCTTAAATTGTCATATTATATAAACGAAAATTCAATTAAAACACAAAATTAGAAAGTGTAAATAATATATGAAAAAAATATTGAAATCACTGTTAATATGTTTTCACGCCTAATAAGTTTTTATTTGCTGGTCCCTTGAAAAACGTATTAAAAGAGTTTCACTGTATATGATTCTGACTCTGAAAATTTCAAATTCACATTCAGAATTGAAATCACTGTCCATCGAGATTTCGTCGATGCTGTCGTCCAGTCTCAACCTTTTAGAAAATGATGTATGATACATTTTTATTTTATTTTACTTCACTCGATAAATTTAAAATAAAATTTCAAAATTTAGAATGATTCTAAAACAAAAACACACATAAAAATATTAGTCAATAGTTTATAAAACAAGTAAACACACTAAAACATATTATAAATTCACTTTCTCCTAGTAAATAGAATAATAATAATAACTGTACGCACAAAAAACAAATGTCACTTAGTCCAAAAAACAACTGTTCACAGTTTTATTTTACCCAAATTGATATTTTAATTCACTCAATAAATTTAAAATAAAATTTCAAAATTTAAAATGATTCGAAAACAAAAACACGTATAAAAATATCAGCAAATAGTTTACAAAACAAGTAAACACACTAAAAATATTGTAAATTCACTTTGTCCTGTGTAAATGGAATAATAATAAATGTACGTACGTAAAATAAATGTCACTTAGTCCAAAAAACACAAAAATTCAGTTTTAAAAATGCTATGAAAAATTCACCAAAATTATTCAGTGCTCAACGTAGCTATTGTCATTTGTAAACACACCATTGCCGTAACGATATATAAAACATATGATAACGACCAAACTACACGATGTATGGATGTATACTAAACTATTTGTGTGTGCTAAGACTATTATATAGAATATTAGAAGGAGCTAATATATTTATTTACAATATAGCTGCAGGCGCGGGTAGCGAGAATTTGTATGACCGCGCCAGGCGCGGGCGCAGCACTGAACATGTTAAATACGTATTTGCTAATTAATCTACATATACATATTATGTATTGCTAATGTGAACAAACGTAGGTATGATATGAACACAATTAACATTCTTTACTCAAATTCTTTACTTAAAATAAACATATAAATTTACCTGTATAGTTATACAAATCTCTGAGATCAATTTCTTGATGAGAATTGTTGCTGCTAGTGCCACCCGTGTCCCCGGCCACAATACTGGCGTAAGTTAATGGTATGGAGGAGGACTTCCCCAACACGGGTGGCTCCACGTCAAATATACTCGATTCCATCGGAAGACCATATAATCCAAATCTATAATAAAAACAGCTCATTCAATGTAGAACGCGTGAAGCAATTATGTGATTATGAAAACATTGATCAAAACTTTTTGTTACAAAAATCAAATTCAACTTACACTATGAACTCAGAAAGTCATCTGTATTTACTAAATGGAAGATTTCTTCCTTACCTTGATCTTAAAATTAGATGATACGGATTAGCCAGGTCACGCATGATGGAAGCTATGTCCCTCAAGAGCTGCACACAGATATTTGCAAATCGCATGTCCGTATCGAGGGGGGCCGCACGCATAGCTAGTTGGGTGAACCATCTCAGGGACCCAGCTGACCTCACAGCCCCGACCAATGGAAGACACAATGTCACGCTCTCCAAAATTGCTAATTCTAATTGTGAAGACGTTTCCTCATCTAGATTTTTTGCTCCTCTAAAATTTTGAATATTATTATAAAATTAATATATAAAATAAAATTAATTTGTAAGTTTTTAATTAAAATAGCAGTATCAAAATTTTAAGAAAATTACTCTGAATGCTAAGATTTTCAAAAATCATAGTAATAATCTTATTTTTTTAAATAAATTCATAAAAAAATAATAATGCGCTTGGCTCTCTCCCGCTTTACTTTCATCTTATTATTTTTGAAGCAAGAAAATATATACTCACTCGCTACATATTAAGATCAGCTTGACGCATTTTTTTGCAATACTTCTTTTTGACAGCAGAATACAATTTTTTACGAGGGCTGAAATATTCTGTTGTACTATCTTAACACATTCAAACTGTTGGTTTTCTAAATCAGTTCTGGAGCAAAATGGATTTTTTGTTCTATCTGAAGTGGACGAATCATCGTTCATGTTTTCAAATTCTCCATCTGCAGAGGCTTCTGGTTTGGCAGTTCTGAACCTCGCTAGTCGTATTGAAACAATCCAAATAAGCAAATCGAGAGCCAAAGACTGAGCATATTTATCAGAATTATTCGAAGCTGTGCCTAGAAGATTTTCTAAAAAGCCATTGGATTCCAACATTGCGATTCGTTGTACTCTTTCGAGCGGAATATCAGTGTGTTTGTTGCTTCGCACAGTGATTGAAATTTCATGTAACCAGTCGCAACCAATATAAAATTCTACCTTCTTGTTGTTTGTTGGCATTGCAAATCGTTCCACCGTTGAGCCGGGGAGGGTGAATAGTTGATCGGAATTCTCTGAAGTTTTACTTTTTTTTGAGGAAGATATTTTTCCCTGGTGCATTTCTTTCGAAGGATCAAACAGAGTTTTAATATGTAGAAGTAAAGTTCTGCCTCTAGCTTTAAATAAGCGTGGACTAGTCAGCGTTAAGGTGCCAGATTGTTGAGTAAGATCGAGTCCTTGGGCCAACGAAAGAGGTCCAGCTAATATTTCAGCATTATGGGCTCGAAGGTATTCTGTACTTCTTACAGGATTTTCAACAGGTCCTTTGTGTTCGGAGTCTATTAAATTAAAGTTGATTTGATCATCGATTCTAGAAAAACATTTAGAAGATTCCTTTCTATGTCCTATTCCATGTAAATGCTGCTTTAAGAGAGTAACTTGTATGTTGGGTGGCGTTGGACAAGGTGAGTGAAGAGTAAATCTGAGTTCTACATGTGCAATAGACAAACTCCATGGAAGAGTCAATTCTAGCACGTGTTCATCCCACGTGGAGGCGGTATTCTGTAATCGCCACGTCCTACTTAAATTTTGATTTTCTGATCGAGGTCTCTGCGCGGGTAATAATTCACACCAACAGCTGGGGACAACAGCACTGTAAGCCACAATATTATCACCTTTGCCGACTCCTGCCAACTGAACCAGATTATCCAAGACTTCATGATCTATCAAAGATTTTTGGGTAATTAAATTGGATTGATTTACAGGAAGCTGCGTTTGATCTTCGATAGTTCCTTGGGCAGTCTGTTGGTTTAGCCAATTTTCTGATTGAGCATCTTCTTCGTCAAATTCTTCAGTGGAGTCACCTTCACTATCCCTCACAGCATAGAAGTACATAGCGCCTTTCTCTGTACATGCGCACAGTTTTTCCAAACTTGAGCAGAATGCAACGGAAATGAATCTAGAAGATTCCACTTTTGCTTCTGCAATAGATTCTAAAGTGGACAGCTCCAACAACCTTAAGGCTCCGTCGTGACCTATAGTTGCCGCTAAGCCAATACCAGGAATATTGCCTTCGAGGTTGGGTAACAAACACACTTCCAGAGGGGTTTCTCCGCAGGGAATTTCTTTTACACATAATGGAATTTCATTTATTAATGTTACGATCGAATCAAACTTCAAAGAATACAAAACTAAGTACGATGTAGGGGCATTTACTTCACAAATCACTTCATCACCAATTTTCATTGTTAGTGGGTCACTTTCTAGATCCATTTCTTCTATATCCATTCTATCGTCGAAACCATTAACTAGGAAAGAGTTTTTGTCCGTACAACTAGAACTGGATTTACTAGAGAGAACGACAAGTAAATGATCTCCGTCATTAGTGGGTACCACGTGGGTGATGGTGAGGTCAGGGCGGGAGGAGAGAGAGGTGGGGAGGGATATACACTGTACAGCATTACACGCCGGCGGTGGAGTATCCTCTAGAGCCAGTATTTCACTCTCTGGTGACTCGTTAGATGTGCTCTTCGCATTGGTACTTTTTGTCGTAGAAGGTTTGCTGTACGGCACTTTCATTTTGATTCCGCTGTCTTTATATTCATACAGAATATCAGATATTCCCAAGAAAGGCAAATGATTGTGATAATTCAATGTTTCATTTTCTTTCTCATTGGCAGCATCCAATTCATCAGTAATTTTTTTGAAATCGATTTCAGATGCAGCTTCATAGGGACAAGAATATTTGGGGATGCTCATCTTTTTGCTGGATTCCAGGGTGTACGCGTCAAAACCGGGCTCAATATCACTGGCTGGGTGGATGGCAATGGGATGTTGCATATTGGTGGGAATGTTCACAGTTGAAATGAATTCTATAGACTTTGGTAAACTATTATTTCCATTCATAGATTTTAAAGAATTCTTTGGGTTCATATCGTTGACTTGACCGACCAGGTCTTTACTGGAAGAGCCGACTAAACTTTTGAAATCTATAACTGTAACTTGTTCATTTATGCCAGTGACAAAGGCTACTTCCGGAGACAGCTCGGGTTCATCCTCCAAGCACATATACTTAGAAAGGTATATATCATCATATATGTTAGGGTCTCCACTTCGGCAGTTGGGATTTGCGACTCCGGCACATTTTTTACTTCCACCTGATTTACCACTAGTGTTCTTGAGGCTAACACAACCATTTCCATTTGTTAGAGGAGAAACAGTCTGAGCGCACTTTCCCTGAAAGTCATAAACTAGAAGGTAGGAACTATTTCTCACACTACTATTACTTTTGGCTTGGTTATGATCGTTCATGGCCTTGACTGCTTCGCTGGAATGAACAACCGCCTTGGTGGTGATGACACTAGCTGAGTCCTCGGTGTCGCCCCAGATGTTGGAAGGTGTTTTGCCGGGACTTTCCGCGCAGCTGATATTAATACCACAAACAATGGTAGGACGTACACGGCACTGCCCTTCACTCTGCTGACTGGCCGTGAGTGAACTCTTTGAACAAGGCTGATCTTTATTTTGACATCTCCCAACAATGGCTAAAGATGACAAGTGTAGCTCAAGACCTGCAAAGAGAGTAAATTATTATCAGATTTACATCGTTTTTTGAAAAGATAAAGCTACTAAACAAGAATTTATAGAGAAAATACCATATTCTGTACATCAGAAAGACTCTGTTAATCTTTCCTCTCTAATACTGTAAACTGAGTTGACATTGACCCTAATTACGTGAATATTTCTGGAAATATGCTAAATACAGGGTTCATATTTTCGGTGTTCCTCAAATATAAATGTATATTTAATAAAATAATTACAATATATGTATAATAATTTATTACCGGACACAACAAAATAAAATGGTTTCTGGAAGAAAATGATGCTAATTTGTTAATGTGTGCGGGGAGCGCAGAGTACAGAGTACAGTACATCTAATTCAGCGGAATGTCGATCTTCGCTCTTTAATAGCCACATATCTTATGCATCTTTATACAGTCTTTCTTGATGATCAATTTTTTTTTCTCACTTTTATACAATAATTAACTGTTGTATAGTTGCCTATTGAATCACGAAAACTTAGTTACCAATCATCGATACAATCAAATACAATCTCAAATAACCTTGTTTATTGTGGAACCGGTTAAAATACCAGGGATATTCATACATACATCATTTTTAAAATAACAAAAAGCCAAACACAATGAAATAATCACCATTTTCTTTTTCCAAATCTTCATCCCAAGCATTTCTTACACTCGAATATGGTCCATAAAATGTATTTTGTAATAAAGGTTCATCAAAAGATATAGTGAAGTCTTGCTGTAATTTGAGTTTACAGTCTATATTCCAAATGGATACTTTTCCGTCTCTGGTGCCTGTTAAGAAAACATCTCCAGAGTTGCCTCTAGAAACTATTGATATTGATGGATGCGATATTGCTGGGCTTGTTGCATAAGTGACCTGGAAAAACAGGACATTTTATTAAACAACTTATTATTATGTTGAAATTTCAATTGTTGATGATTTAGAGCTGTATGTATTGCGAAACATGCGCTATGTTACCAACCGAGAGCGGCACATTGTGCGTGTATTCTCCTTTGACAAGCGGACAGTTGGGGGAGTGTCGCTCATGCTCACTCCACGGCTCGTCAGTCCGCTCCCAGCAAACAAGGCATACAAAGCAGGTGAAGCACATGGCGCGGTCATCCCCGCTGGATGATGGCTGGTGGTAGAATCCGGCCTGGGCCATTTGCGATGGTAGTGCCCATCTACACAAAATAATGTCATCTAAAATGCATTGATGTACACGAAAAGGTCAGTAATTTTATTTATCTGGTAGATCACCTTAAGAAATAAAAGGCGCAAAGAGTGTTATGTCGAAGCAGTGTTGATGAAAAATCATTCCAACTTAATATACAAGAGTCTGACTGGTTAAAGCCTTAATATTATTTAAAGGGAAAAAGAAAATCTTGAATACTTTGGGCGTATAGTT
The DNA here is from genome assembly GCA_016648135.1 of Agrypnia vestita. Taxonomy (NCBI): domain Eukaryota; kingdom Metazoa; phylum Arthropoda; class Insecta; order Trichoptera; family Phryganeidae; genus Agrypnia; species Agrypnia vestita. Next base: position 32,187 of record JADDOH010001857.1, read on the forward strand.
AAGAAGAGATGAAGGACTCACTTGTAATCCATGTGGGGCCACCTTTTGAAAGTTTCCCTGCGGGCAGCTTCGGAAAACATGAGCCCCCGATCATTGGCATCTTGCTTGGAGCTTCCCACAGAACCGGGCATCAGGTCGGATATCCGTTGGTTGAGAGCTGACGCGATAGCCAGTGCCGGGACATGGCGGTTGTGCCGTTTCAGCTCTGACACCATGTTACTCGCCACCAGCTTCAATGAAAGATGCGGTAGCTCCAGGCAAATCGTACTCCACTGGAAAGTATGCAATCATAATTATGTCATTACACAAAATGAAAAAACTATTATTATTTTTCTAATATTAATACAGTCGAACTCGGTTATAACGGGCTCGGATATAAGGAGATCCCGGCTATAATGAGAAAAATTGTGAATTCATTTTGATTTGCGCATATTCCCATACAATCGGTCTCGGCTATAAGGAGCGCGATTCCCGGATATACGGAGCAAATTTTAGAAAGTCTGCAAACATATTTGCTTGGGTTACAAAAGGGAAACTTGGGAAAAAAAGACAAATACGTACTCATAACAATGAACTTTTTTACTTTGCTTTTAAAGCGGCTCGCACTTAATTAGGGTTCATTTTATGATTTACACAAACTTGTATCCGAAAATCCCACGTGCGCAGGCAAGCAATAGTTTACTGAAGGTCGAGAATACCGGTCATATAACTCCGATTATTGGGGGTTTCTAAAATGTTTATGTTGACAGTTTATTTTAAGCAGTTTTCTGTATTAGCTTTTAAAAGCCTAATCAGTTAAACGCGAATTGTTCTATCGGAAACATATTCACTAACAAAAGAAAGTGTCTCTAGGTTCGCGAAAAAGTCAAAATTATCGGTGTCAAAAAGTCTGTAAAAAGTTTTCACAATCGTCTTCTACAGTTTCATCGCTCTGGAAAGATAAGGATGTTTATTTAGCTGCTCTTGAAAATCATCACACATCGTGACACATCACATCACACACACACACACATGAAAAACATCACACAATCAAAAAAAATTGTGAAAAAAGTGAATCCCGGCTATAAGAAGCAAATTTAGTTGGTCCCGTCGCGTTCGTTATAACAGAGTTTGACTGTATCACACATCACTCTAAATGAGCGATGATCGTAAAATACTCACTTTTTGAGCTTTAATCCCTTTCTTTGGTTGGTCATTTGCTTGTTCAATAGCTTCACCTAAGGCTTTAACTACTTCTCCAGAACATTCCACAGATATCAACTCAATGCTTTGGAGACATTGATATAGAAGAACGGCCTTAAAAATAAAAACAATGCATGTAAAAATAAACCCTGGAAACAAAATAAAATATACAGACAAAAAAGCAGATTTGAGCAAGGGACTGGCTTTTCTACCTTACATGTACACTATAACAGAATATCAGATGTGTATCATCATGTCAAACGTGATTGGGACCACCACCAAATTTATGGATGTTTTAAGAACAGCGAAAGATTATGGAGTTTAAAATCTCAATTGTCGGTAGTGCAACAAAGACTACTATTTGGGACAAATTACTTACATAATAAGAAGGCGAGCAAATATAAAAGGACATGCAAACTCGGATCATGAAAAACTATACTGGCATTTGGTCAAACACTGGCCACTGATTATAATTTGCCCTTGCGCTATAAATCAACACATTTTAGTTCACTAAATTATTATTTTTTTTAAATTTGACAAAATTTTAAAAATATTTTGATTTTTTTGCAAGTAAGAACATCAAATATGTCAATATTGAGGTACTTCAGAAATAGAAATGTTGCGATCTTTATATTAACATAATAAATATAGCGTTTTCAAAATGTTTTCTTGAAATATGCTTAAACGTTTTTCACAAAACTAATAGCTTTTTTTCATAAGTTTCACGATTTTTGGCAAAGTTCGAAATCCCATCGAGTTTTTTTTTGTTTTTTGAATTTAGAATTAATAGGATTCTGCACAATTCAAAGTGTTTTTTTAAGTTTAAGTTTTTTTTTAATTTTGAATTAATGAGGTTCTACTGTACAAATGTTTATTTAACATTAATAGTAATGATGCCCTCGAGCTAAAGAAAATGTTAAACACAGCTATATTACCAGAGCCAGACACAATGATTATAATGCTATTTGCAGCCTTAGTACAAATTGTATGTGTACGTAAAGGAATGTATTGGCAACAAGGGTTATGGTCGGTAAATTTATTATCTGTTGATTATTATTTGAATGTTGATTATTTTTAGATTATTATCTGAATTAGTTAGATTAGTCTGATTATTATTTGAAATGTTGGCTATAATAAAACCCAGAAAAACTTTATTATCACCTGACAATTACAAAAACCTACAATTATTTTATTTAAATGACAATTGTTTAAATATTTCTTATATTATGATTATTTAAATATTTATTATTTGAAATTAGATATAATTGACCATTAGATATAAGGGTAGTTCTCTTATCCAGAGGTTCATTTTTTTCAATTTTATTTAAAATACAAATATTATAAAACAACAAAAAGACAAAAAAAAATTAAAGTCCCCAGACATTAAAGCACGTGCCGTGCCGCCCCTGCGTGCGAAGTGTACGGCGCACACAGGCACCAAGGCAATTGGGGCGCCGGATGAAATGCCAGCGACAATTATTGAAATAATTTTTTATATTGCACAACAATATTTTCTTTATAGTTGAGTGTCAATAAATAAGTAGGTACAAGTCTCCCAAGACAATATTCACATCTGTGGTTTAATTTTACACTATTTGAATTGACCCAATGTTTATGTTTCGTGTTTTAGTTTAGATTAATTACGAGTAATTACCGTGGCAATGGTAATTTCTAAAATGTATTGAAATGCTAGGAAAATTCGATCCTTCAATGACTGAACATATACGGAGCGTGAGGAATGATTCAGATTTCAAGAATATGCCGACTTATCTTGGAGATAAAATCCAAAATGTAATAATTTATTTACTAGGTAACCAAATTCAAAATTTTATTTTGAATTAATGTCGAATTAATAAATGTTTTTCAATAATACTGGATTGTACTCCAAACTTTTCACATGTAGAGAAAATTAGTATCAATATAAGATTTGTCAATTTTAGAACTAGAAAGTTGGAAATAAGAGAGCATTTTCTAGCTTTTTGTACAATTATCGATACAACTGGTGCTGGCTTAAGTTCATTTGTAGTAGAAGAACTAGACAACATTAATTTGGATCAAATATTCGTGATAAGAACAATGGTCTTAAAGAAGATTGCTGGATCTAAATCCCCGCGCATTCTGTGTATCATGCGTTAGCCATAGCTTAAATTTAATAGTAAACGACTCTGCCAACCTCAATTGTCATACGACTGGATTTTTTTGTATTGTGCAATTATTTAAATATTTTTCATCGTCTACCAGAAGATGGGATTTATTAAAAAATATATCATTAAAAATCTAACCTTAAAACCATTGTTCGAAACATGATAGTCAAGCACAATAGATGCTATAAAACCGCTGTTTACAAATTTATCAGAAATTTATGATGCCTTATATGAGATATTAAATGGTACATCATTCGATCAGGAGGTAAAATATGACACTAACAGAAAAAATATGTACCTTTTCATTTATTTGTTCACTAAATGTATGGCATCTGGTTTTGACAAAAGTAAATTTTGTGAGCAAAATTCTATAATCCATCGATATGAATATGCAAGTAGCTTTAGATGCTTTAACGGAATTAAAGAAATTTTTGATAGAAATCAGAACTGACGAAAATTTTCAGAAAATTGTATATGATGCTATGAAAATTGCCGAAATATTAGATATCGAGGCTGAATTTGAAACTTCCAGATCCAGACCCCCAAGACGTCGTAAAACTCCTAAGAGTTTTGATTATGAACACGAAGACCACACTAAATGATCCAAAAACCTTTTTTAAAATAAATTTATTTTTTTATACATTGGATTAAGCTTTATCCTCCGTAGACGAAATATTTAATTTGTTGAATAATCAGAACGACGTGTTTAGTTTTTTATTTAAACTGAGTGATGACCACGATCAAAGTCGATTAAGAACTAGCTGCAATCGTTTGCAGGAAAACTTTCAACAAATGATTCAATGGATAATTAACGCCGATGATTTATGTGAAGAAATTATGTTATTTCAGTCTTTTTTCAAAAATTAAATAATGATATGGTGAAAATTCTCGAATTTATATATTTGGACAATTTAACAGCCGTATATCCTTACATCACCATAGACAGCATTACGAATTTTGCTAACTAAGCCAGTTACAGTAGCAAGCGCAGAAAGGTCGTTTTCTAAATTAAAACTTATAAAAAATTACCTGCGCTCAAAAATGAGCCAGGAAAGGTTAACATATTTAGCAATAATATCTATAGAGGATGCCATATTAGACCATATTATAGATATACACGAAACTATTAAGGATTTCGCAAACAGAAAAGCGAGAAAAGTGGAAATAATATAATTATGTTTATATTCTTCCACATTTTCGACTCTTGTTACTTTTTTTGAAAAATATATTGTACGTAATAGTTAAATCAGTATGATTAGAAAAAAAGTCTTTAAATTAAATAATCAATTAGAAAGACATACAGAAAAATCTAATTCACAAAAAAATATTAGGTTACTACTGGGATTCGAACCCGGGTCACCTCCTTTCCGGGGCCGGTGCTCTGACCACTAAGCTATAGCAACCCTCTATGTTTCCGTGAATATATTGACCTTATATGTAGTTCTTATTTTTATTAATTGATTATTTTTTATTTACATACAAGGTCGATATATTCACGGAAACATAGAGGGTTGCTATAGCTTAGTGGTCAGAGCACCGGCCCCGGAAAGGAGGTGACCTGGGTTCAAATCCCAGTAGTAACCTAATATTTTTTCGTGAAATACATTTTTCTGTATGTCTTTCTAATTGATTAATTAATTTGATTTAAAAATTTCACAGAACTTTGTTCTGAAAAATTACAACTTCACAAATATGAATGTGTTCTTGAATATATATAATATCTGTTGTATAAATGTATGTCCAAATAAAATTAATTATTCAATTAATTCTGGCATCCATCTAGCGGTGGCATTGCAAAGTAATTTCAACTACCGTATCAAAAAAATGGATTACTCTACGGACAAAAATAAAAATTAATCAATTAATAAAAATAAGAACTACATATAAGGTCAATATATTCACGGAAACATAGAGGGTTGCTATAGCTTAGTGGTCAGAGCACCGGCCCCGGAAAGGAGGTGACCCGGGTTCGAATCCCAGTAGTAACCTAATATTTTTTTGTGAATTAGATTTTTCTGTATGTCTTTCTAATTGATTAATTAATTTGATTTAAAAATTTCACAGAACTTTGTTCTGAAAAATTACAACTTCACATATGAATGTGTTCTTGAATATATAGAAAAAAAGTCAGCTTTTTTGTTAATATCTATAAAATTAATATCTCAAATAAAATATGTAAAAATTTAATTTGAGTTTTATTTATCGCAGCAACTGCCAAGACGAGGCGAACCGTTTTTACCTATTTAGGAAAATACTGTATAAAACTGGAAAACATATTTCAGTCAAAATTTGAAAAATAAAAAAATATTCTTGTCGAAACACAACGACACAATAAGAGGCGCTTCATAGGTTTCGCACACAGGCGATGTCGCGAGTCGGCGCGGTCCTGTAAAATCATAATGGTGTAAGGAGATATCAAAAATATATATATCAGGGTCCATCACCAGAGCTGATGGACCCTGCAATGGGATCCAAAACAACGACCAGAGAGGTCAGATATACGCGATAGAATATCCCAGAAAACTACCTGAGAACATTTATAACGAGATATATTATTAAAGGAGAAAAATATCAGTATTGGAATACAGGAAAAATAATTATAAATAAACAAAAATGAATCAACTTTAGTCAACATACCTCAGAAAGGAACAGCTCTATTTTAACAATTTGGTCAGGATTAGATGGTTTGAGTGTTTGTTGTAAAACAGTGTGAAGTAGAAGCACTCCATTGTAATCCGAGCGCACTCCTAATCCATTGCCATCCCAAAACACTATCCTGTCAGATCCTGGTAGGTATTGAATTCCTATTGGTCCATTGCCCTCACCTAAAATAACACAAAAATTACTATTATAATCGACTGCTTTAGAAGTGCAAGAAAAAAAAGGGTTAAAACCTAAAATAATCGCCTAGTATGTACGTACACATGTTTATCTGACAACGGATTTTTTCCCTGTTTATTTACACATAGATTTATAATTTCACATCTTTCCTACAGATATAAAAATATGTATATCTTTATAATTTGTATTAAATATTGTAGAACTATGTATGTTTTAAATTGTAAAATGAAATATGTTTTTATTTTTAAAAAAAATGTATGAATGAAATTGAAAAAATGAAAATGGTTCCCTAAAGTTAAGAGAGCCCTGAGTTTTATTGTATTTTGTCATATGTGGGGCATAAAAGCAAAGGAAGCAATAACCAAAAAATTTAAAAATGTTTTGAATGCAGTCACCGAGAATTACGAATTTAAAATGTACTGAATTTTATGTATCTACACCTTCCGACATGTTTCCTACAAATTTATAGCCTATTTTTCTTATAAAATCTCAAATTCAGTACATTATAAATTAGTAATCCTCGATTACTGCAGTAAACTTTTTTTTTATTGCTTGCTGCCCTTGCTTTTATAGCCGACAAATATAAATATATATATATATATATATATTAAAGGCATTTTAACGCATAAGGACATTTTTAAGGCATACCATAACCTTTAAATCATCTAAGTATTGACTCTGAATTTGGGCCTCAGACATTCCATTAATTAATAAAAATTGACACCACCATCAAATCTTTTTCCATTACTCAAGTGATATATTTTTTATAAAAAAAATTCCTCCTTACTTTTAATCATTACATTGCATATTTTTAGTACATAATGCACATTCTGTATGAATCATATTTCCTGTTAACAATGAAAAATCTTTTAATTGAAATGTGATTCCTACATTTAGTGCAGGCGGTGCACAATGACTCATTTTTCAACAATGCAGAAATTGCTACCATATTTATCTTTTCTCATTTTTAGACGATGCTAACCATATGCGTACCAACCTTTATAACTAAATCGCCACGACAAGGATCAAAATCTCATCTGAGTGCATGCACCATAATAAGTTATGCAATTTAATAAATTATTTTTACACTAATAAATAATCCAGACACAATATTGTATAAAGATATAAATATATTCATTATTGTCTAGCTTCTTTGGCCTAGCAAGAAGAATCTTGTTGCGAATGAAATTCACTTTGGATGCCTTTATTTCTTTTTTTAATGATAAAAATTTATTAACAAAAATGTAGGTTTCTTCGTCAATATCAACCATGAACCAACAGCCTAATTTAAAAAATAGTATAAAACTGAAATAAGATACACAGAACAAATCTAATAATTGACATTGGTGGCAATTTTCTTCTTCGAAAAAAAAATCTGTCTTTCGCTTTTCAGTGACATTTTCTTTGATTAGAAAATAATGATTTGATGTATTGTGAGAAAGCAGTATACACATACTTTCTATTGCGTTTTTTATTTTAAACTTTGTTTTTTTCATTTGTGGTACTTTATTTACATCAATTATTTGTTTAGAGTATATTTTACCTCTTTCAAAAAATTTATTGTTTTTAACTTAGAAGCATCGAATGAACTCACTATAGTGATGTGTTAACTTATATGTAGAAATTTTAATTTAAACTTACAATCACAATACCTAGATCCAATGCAATCAATTAACTAACTATACTCGAGCCATCGTAAGATGGCATTTTTGACAGATCGTAATAGTGTTGTGACACACTTAAAATCATTAACGAAAAAATTCAGTCGAAAAAAAAATTCGTCGCACGGTGTGAGTTAAGAAAGTCTTTGTACATAAAAAAGGTAAAAACAGAGTCCAAATTAAAGAGCAGGGGTCAAAATATAAAAGTATCAATGTCCGAAATCTAAAGCCAGGTAAAAAACAATATCGTAATCACAGCGTGCACTCATTCGTTCTTCCCGTAACAACGTTAAAATAAAACTGTCAAAACCTTCTACAATATATAGAGGGATAATAAAACATTTTACCAAACTTTTATACGTGGTAAAATAGAGCTTACTCAGTTTAAACAATATGGCGACACATGAGAGAAAAAGAGACAAAAAACATCACCCGGTCTGATCCGTCTTTTATTGTTTTGTAGCCGTTTTCTTTGCCCTCTAATAAAACCATAGAAAAAGATCATATTTAGAGGGCACAATCGATCTGTCAGATTTGTTGTGTTATTTTGGATACTTATTCTGCATATTCTACGCATATTATACAGGTAATCAATATCCTATAACATTTTGAATCATTTCGTTCATTCCATATTTAATGTTGATGGACATCACTACTCTGGCGTTCACGCAATAAAGTATAGCATTTGTCCTCCAATGTTTAGCTGTCATTAATTATGAAACTTCATGTAAGTCTAAACGTCAAAAGTGCCACCATAGAGTGGCCGTACTGTACATCAGAAAAAAAACTATACTAGTTTTTTTGTTATAACTTTACTTTACGGCGTCACTCCGATTTTCTTAAAAAAATATATATCTTGACGCAGTTGAGTGCCCTGATGACAAAACTGAAATCAAATTTTGGCGCTTGTAAGTATTGAAAAAGTTATTACACTTTAAAGTTTGAAATTTTTCCATACATTAAATTTGAGTTGTTTGGATAACTTGTAAATATACTGGTGTACTTGAGTGCCCTGATTTCAAAAATTTAATCAAATTGTTTTGGTTGTAATTATTAAAAAAATTATTAATATAACCATTATGCTCTGAGCATTTTTTTGTTTAAAAATATTGGCGGCTATAAAACTTATTATAATTTTTTCAGCCCGGAACCATGTATTCGGACTCAATTCCTAATAAGACGAATATATTTGATAAATTCAAATCATTAAATGGATTTTTTTTTTTTAAATCAGTATCATCTAAATATAATGTGATAGCTATGTGGACAATCTCAATCAATAATAGTGTCATGCTCAAGTAGCAACTAAATCACCCACTAATCATTTTCTTTACACTGTAAAAAAATGATGTTTCCTGAAATTGACAATAGACTTCAAAGGTTATTTGGAAAATTATAAAGATGCGACATAAGTATAGCTCTAAATTTGTGTTAAATTATTATCAGATAAATACTATTGCACAATAGATATCATTCTATGCAAGTCACTAACAAGAATGTTTTATGTACATAATACAAACACGATTATTATTCATATATGTAATACCCAAAATTAATCAAATTCTTTATTAATATTAAAGTTCTTTACTACTTATATTAAATAAATCAATAACAAGTTCCACTTGTAAGTATTAAATGCAATAATTTTACATGGAAAATATTTTGAAAAAGTTATGACATCTAAGGCAAAGACTTCACAATATGTTGATTGAGTATTTAAACCTATACATAACGTTTAAAAATATGAAACGTAAATTAGAAACACAATATGCTTTTTGCGAAGTTTTGTCAATGCGTAACCATTTACGTATAATAAATAAATTCGAATGGAACATCTAACTAGTTAAAATCTTTAGTTGACAATAAAAAATATATATTATGTACATAATACAATTTATTAACTACGTTGCAAACTATTGACCACACGAATTCTGGTAAAAAACGAACACAAAACAAAAACATTATGAAAGAGCATGTACGAAATCACCAGAAGGGGTAGAAATTTGAATGTAATGAAAGAATCTCGCATTTAATTAATTATTCATGGGATGGGTATTAAGATTAAAGGTAATATTTAAGGCTGTCGCGATTTATAACCTTGAATCCCACCTGATAAAGAACTTGACTGAAGAATGACTCCGGAGTTGACGTCCAATACATGCACTTCACCAGATTCAGTAGACAGCAATATAACATTCAAATTTGGATGGTAAATAATACTGGAAGTACTGGTATCGATGTTCAAATAGCCATCTTCTCGCAGCAACCAGGAATCATCAGCCATTATGCTTATAAATACATTTGACGGCCGCGAGAAATCGCCATTTGTTTCGCGCAAAGACAAATAGCAAGTAGCAAGAAAGGTAAAGACCCCAGTATACATTGGGCCAACCACGGCCAAGCGCCAAGATGGGCCAACGTCGCCCAACGCCCAACAGGCGTTCACACACTAGCGCATGACTCATTACGTGCTCATTACTACCTGGCGAAGCACTTGAGATGGACGTAATTGTTAGTTTAAGATATGTACATTTATATTCGTGTCTATGTAATACATAATTTGTAACAATAATTTATTGTTACACCCAAGTCAGTAGCTGATAAAATAAAACAGTGTCGAACCAGCTCTCAAGTGTGTTTTAATTAAGTTTAACAGTAATCACGGCCGCGGCAATTAATTTGTTCCAAGCTATAACTAGAGAAAGAGTTAGAGTTTCGCACTATAATTTTACAAGCATATGCTATGATAGTATGTCTATCAACTAAAGCAAAAGAAAAAAATTTAAAATTTTCAACTTGTGAAGCAGAGTTTTGTTGCTATGTTGCGGCAAATACGGCTGAAGTTATGGTTAATACATCTATATCGCGTCTTCAAAACATTTAATTTTAGATCTTCAATTGTGTCTAAAATTCTAAAATATTACAATTACAGAAATGAAGAAAATTGAGCGCATGCGCCTTTTCTTTATAAATCCGTTGGTAACAACTAACAAATATGTATATACCTACTAGTATATACATATTTTATGTTAACTCCCCTATTGAATATATAATTTTTATTAATAAAAAATATTTTTACTCTATGTATATTGTATTTATTGAATTGATATTTATTGTTTTATTTTTTCTTCTATAATTTATTATTTCCTATTGAATAATATTGTAATTGTAAATAATTTCATTTAATTGTTTTATCTTCTCTTTTAATTCTACATTTTTATGTATATCTTTTTATTGTTCTTGTTTATGTTTTTAAATAATTAATGTTTCCATTTGTCTATTGTTTATCCATTTTGTACAAATTTTAAAGCTATACATATATATTGGGAGGTGAGAATCTTACGGCGGTCTAGATAAATCTGCGGTTGCCGATCTGAAGGATCTTGGCATTTTACAGCTCTGAGAGAGCCCGCTGATTTGATTGTCATGCTTCCCCACCGCTTGCCAGCGTTAGAGATGAGACTAGGGTTTTCGTGGATTCGACTCAGTGGAGTGTGCATAGAAGGAGCTAATACGGGAAAATTATATGACTGGTTTAGGTGGATTTTACAAATTTTAACTGAAAACAGATTAAGTATATTAACACAATTTATTACAATATGTATTTTTTATGATACAAAAGATTTGATTATGTTTTTAAGTTACATCCTATAAACTATCTAAACCTGGGTTTATTTACTATTGTTAGTTTAATAAAATTGACCACTATCCCTGCACTGGAGCTATCTAATAAATTATTTTGAAATCATGGTTTTTCACTAAAACTACGTTGATGATTTCCGCGAGTCAAAGATCCAGAATGCGCGGCTGGGCTGGGGCGGCGTTCTCCTTGGAAAAAAGGATGCATCATAAGGTGTTCACGCACCTCAGGATCTTCCTGGCCGCATCCTTCGCGTCCGTCGTTTAACCAACTCCTATCCTCCGATTCTCAAACGCCTAGCTGTCGTTTTGTGACATTATGTGATTTATCTTCACCGAGTGCATCATGGGCAATAGATTTGACGTGGTCAGAGATAATCCAATTATTTTTATGTATAAAAATTGTCACATTAAGATGATGACGTTGTATCGTTCAGGTTTAGTTGCAACGTTTAGAATACAAACGATCTATTATGTTCAAATAAAGATGAATCTTACTCGCGTGCTAGTGCATTGCGATTCTAATTAGTTATTTAAATTTACACTTAATACTATGGTTTGAGTTTAATTTTCGTGATCTACAGTAGTAGATCACGATTTCTTTAATATAAGAGGCGTTTGTGCAAGTACTAGGTATGTATACAAGGTACGATTACGATGGTTATTTCGATAGTTGTTACGAGTACGAGAATGAGTATGAGAAAGAGTACGAGGGTTCTGTAAAATGAGAATAAACACAAAAATTAGAATAATACCTTTTGTTTTAGCTGATGTCAGAAGGAAGCAGAATTGCGATGTTTTTTTACCGGGAGGAGCAGAAGATCCTATATCCCGAACCCTCGTAGAAAGGAGTGATCGCAAAAAGCACAGCACGTAGAAAGAGAGCTATTACCGCGCCGCGGGAGTTTTTATAGGTAAACTAACGAATGTTGCACCGTAGTGTTGTGCAACTGCCAAAATTAAGTTTTAGAATTAATTATTATTTTTATATTTTAAATATTTTCATTATCTGATATTTGCTTCGTTACAATATAGATATAAGATATAATAATATACTATATATATATATATTATCTATAATATCTATATATATATAGTATCTATATATATATATTATATATATATATATATATAGTATATATACATGTTATAATGAAGGTTTTCGCGGGTTACCCCCAAAGAAATTAATACTAACATATATATATATAAGCCCCAGAGACAATACCTCTTTTTAGAATCTCTTGGTGTATATCAAATACCTTGCGCGAACTGTGATAAGTCATATATAGGCCGATTTAACAGAAAAATATCTCGCCGCTTGTCTAAGCGATAAACTCACCTCATCCTTAGTTTATCATGTGCTCAGCTTTATTGTGCAATAACTTTTTTCACACAGTGATTTGGGACTTCCCGCCTTTTTATGTATTTTAACAATTTCCATTAATATATCGCATGTTGTTATTAGTTCCTAGGCTGATTCCCATACATTTTTCCCCATCCTCCTTTAATATCACATTTTACATAAATACTAGCAGAGGTTTTCCATTCAACCAAAATTAAAATAGTAACGAATAACTTAAATTCTACCCCTTTTCTATGCTAATTATCACAGGAAGTACCCTAATTTCAACAGTTAAAACAATAAAGAAAAATATCATCATTTCTATAGTCTCGCTAGACCGTATTCCCGTCCTACCCACGATAGTGACGACAAGGCACGATTTCCATATTTAATTTTATAAAAGAAGCTTATTAGGAATATTAATTATCTATCAATTAATATTATGTATGAAGCTAAACAGTTGTTAAGAATAAAGAAGGCTACGTCTTCAAGGTGCAGATATTGGATTCTTAAAATGTCGTTGTGCCACAACACTCAAGACAATCCGAGGCGAATATTTTTTATCGGGGTGATTAAAGTATTATAGTCCGTCTAACTTATCTGAAGAATGGCCAAATTTGGAACTAACGACGCCATATTGGATTATCTACAGCTGACAGACCTTTGACAGCCTTTGTTTACAGAGGGGTTCACGACTGTTTCGATAGTTTTTTAAGAAAATTTTAGATTGTCACCATGCCAAAACCATTAAAAGCGGTGTTCGGGAAATAATCTTGAAAATGCACACGTTTTTTGAAGAGGAACAACGTCTGAAAGCCTTAATTATACCGTTTGATTTTGTTCATAGACTTATTGCCGCCACTTCAGATTAGTGCTGCCATGCAGTTATAATGATTTTCCCATACTTAGTTCTTTATTTTACTATTACACAATTTCTTCAGGTTTTCTGAATCGGCAATTTACAAAATAGTTAAAGAAGGTAAAGCGGCCGTGGAAATGGGCATTAAAATATCTACACCCGGAAAAAAAAGAACAAGGATAAGTGGAAAAATTGATTTAGAAGCCGTAAGATGAGAAAAGTTTTAGAACATATTTTATTCGATAATTTTTAATTTTTAATAAACATCTTTTTTCAAAATAAACTTTTTTATTTATGCACATTAAAGACTGGTTGCATCAACTTACTTTATAGCAATAGTTCATTTAAAGCATAGATTTTTACGAGATCGAGTTGTTTGATCGGTGGAAAATGCAAAATATCTATGCTTTGAACGAAAGATTACTATAAACCAAGTTGATACAACGGCCCTAAACCGTTTGATATCCTTAGGTGTTACTGAGTTAAACATGGTGGTCATGATCATTAGGTATGAGACACCGAATAAAACCGGCGCCACACTGCGTGGATCTTCCGCCGCGTCTCTTCTGTCGTGGAACATCGCTACATTTCTTTCCATACAATATGCGCTTATTAAACACATTACGCGAATGATCGGTCGATCTATTTGCTTTGCCGATTTGGCGCAACAGAAAAGACGCGGCGGAAGATCTGCGTAATGTGGCGCCGACCTAAAAGAATTATTATTTTTTTTTTCCTGAAAATTGTATTTTTCTTTGATTTTGAAAAAACGCCATTTTGTGACGTTGTGTATTTTACGAATATATATTTTGATAAATTTATTTGTACGTTAGTTTACATTTTTTGTTTTTTTTTTTATCGTGTCGTATACTGCTTAATAACTTGTTTAAGAAAAAACGAATTTGCAAAAAATTCCCTACAAATGAGATAATTTTTAGACTATGGGCAGTACCACAACGATTGGGACGCCCTCCTTTATTCTCCAGATAAGTTGGACGGACTATATCATTCTTGAGTGGGCTACTAATATTGAATGCACTTAGCAAACCACGATTTCAGTTCAGTTCCCCTTTATGTCACGTCTACTACGTGACATTATGTTTTTCGAACTAAATTATCTGGAAAAGAAAACTCATTCATTGTATACTGATTAATTTCTATCCATACTAATAATAATAATTCAATAAACTTGAATGTCTCTTCATTGCTTTACGATAGCGACATTTCGGCGAACTCAATACTCAACGTCCGCCAGCCCGTGCCAATACCCTCTATATACAATGCTCTTGGCCGGCATTGGGCCAACCTCAGCCAATGTGTACAGGGCCTTAAGGAATATGGAGAGGTGCGACTTTTTGGTCTATATTCTGTGGGTGCGACTGTTCATAGACATTTTTTACATAAAAAGATCGTCATCCTGTGGTTCCTACCTTTTATGAAAAAATTGTGAATTACGACTTTTAAAAACATTTAGTATTATTTTATATATTGCGTTTTGAATTTTCGAATTAATATATTGAATTTTGAAAAATATTTAAAATATCAAATAAAGCACATTTAGACTTCAAGAAGTCCCTTCCGTCATATTTGGTAGGGGCTTGGTGAGGTGCAGTCAGGTGCAAAGAGGTGAAGATGGGTGAGGTTCCTTTAGACATGCTTTAGATTTAGTAGTTGATGATGTTGCTATTGTATGTATTGAGTATTTAAATCATTTTAATTTAATGTTTTTTTTTATTATTAAAAAATAGAGATGCGAACACGCAATATGTGTTACATCAATATTCTTATTATTTTAAAACTAAGCTAAACGCTTGTGGTATGAAAATAGGACTAACATGCTAGTCTGGAGTGAGGTTCGAACCCGTGACCTTTGGATCATGAGACGAGTGTCATAACCACAAAATCAACAAGATACTTTTTTTCTATTACTTTCTTTTTCTTAAGGGATTACGTGTAGTCAGAGGCGTAAAAAATAGACATTTTCAAGATTTTTTTAAACGGTTGTGTAATTTTTTGATTCAATACATAACACCAATGTTTTACACTATATTTTAAGTAACTATACCGAAAATTTAAAATAAAATTATTAATACTGGACCACGATAGAAGCTCGATTCTTGACCCCTGTCTTGCAAATGGTGCCTCGCGGTGTCCATCAGTGCTTCTTAGTGGTTTATCTAAATTTAATGAAACAAAAAAAAATAGTAGTTCAATAGTTAATCTTGTGCTTAATCGAAGCTTTTTTATTTTTTTTCAAATTTAACAAAATGGCGGTCTTTGAAAGCTTAATTATGAATTTTGAGGGAAAAAATCACTCATTTATTATTTATAAAAAAAAAAGTTTAAGTCAAAAAAAAATCCTTCGATTAAGCACAAGTTTTTAATGCCTAAAATATGATGTTTAAATTTCATTTAAATCTGTCGAGTAGTTTTTAAAATATCGTGAACACAGTTTTTGAAAATGTTATTTTGAGAAAAACGCGTTTAAAGTTTTATGCATAAATAATTAATACAAATACAATTTTAAAAATTACTTACGTAGAGTCGTCTATTTCTGGTACATATAATAAATTTTCTGCCGATGTGTAAGCCTCCAAGATGTCGATTTGTTTTTGTCTACGTCTCATTTTGCCTTTTCGAGTGACCTGATTTGCACGTTGGTCAGCAATCTTTTTGCGCTATATATCGAGTTTTTCAGCATACCGGTCCATAATTAAATGCATAAAATTAATTAAATGCGGTGTGCATTAGGTCCATAATTTAATCATATTGTATTGGCAATCATTAATATTCCTTGCATACATTCATAACCTCTCATTATAAATTTTTGAAAATGATTATTGTACACGAACAACTACCTATCGAAATACTAACACTAAATCAAATCTCAATTAGCCTAATGGGTCTTCTGTCTAAAAGCAGAAGCAGAAAATAAATTTCGTACATTATTCTTAGAATTACTCAGGTAAAAACCCAGTCAGTAGCTGCTAGGGATGGGTCGTCGATGTATTTACCGTCGACGAAACGAGACCATCCACGTCCATCCATCGACGAGACGATCAACTAGTTGAATTCGTCAACTAGTTGACGCGTCAACTTCGTTACGCGGACGTCGCGGACGTTCTATCTAAACATCGGGACGATGGTCAACTGTCTACGGTTCAACGCGACGCTTCTCGACGGCTCAACCGTTGGCTATTTTTATGACGTTAATTTTTAAAATTTAAAGAAGTTCGAAGGAATATAGTTTCGGGAAAAGTAAAACCGCTACTTGTGCTTATATGTAAAAATAAATATTTTATTATTTATTTTTTTACGCACATTATAGGCTTTTACATATTGTTTTATATACTTCTTTCTATGTATAACAAAGAAAGAAGTAGGTATACACAGCAATATCAGGTGTAAGCAGTAAAATATAAATAAAAACGAGTAGCTTGTTGGTCTTGATGGTGATCCAAAGGTCGCGGGTTCGAATCTCAGCCCAGACTAGCAAGTTAGTCCTATTTTCATAGCACAAGCGTTTAGCTTAGTTTGAAAATAGTAAGAATATTGATGTGACACGTATTCCGTGTTCGCATCTCTATTTAAAAACAAAAAAAAACTACATGATATAAGCGCGAGGGGGCAGGGGGGGACGGGGTGCATGGAAAGTATTGGGTATAAGCATTAAAATGTTAGTAAATAAAATGGAAGGAAACAATGATTTTGCGTAATAAAGGCACCAGTAATGAGGTGCGGTAAAAAATACTTTACATTTATTTATTATCTATAAATTTATAAATAAATACATAATTTAAAAATACTTTACATTTGAGATGTTATATAGAAATTTATTGAAGAATACTTCTTTCAAAGTCAGGCTTTCACTTTGTGGTGACATTATTAATAAATAAATATATCTGTATTATTTGTCAACTTTAGTTTAAGGCTCAATCTGAGAAAAGGAACATTGTTCCCGAAACATGTAAAAAACCAATAAAAAGTGGTGTAAACAAATTATAATAGATTTATTTTTTTATCTATAAAGTTGAAAATAGGGAATTTTTAATAAAAATTAATTAAACCTAAATTCAAGATTATATTACATATATAATATTAATGTTGGACTCCTGAATAAGGACCATAGTTAGGTATAGAAAATTTTATTCCCTACAAGTTTGTTTATCATTTATATGCTAAAGTTGAAAAGTAAGGAAATAACACAATAATTAAATTTTAGAATCCCTTTTCAGGTAAATATAAGAAGTCGAGATCGATCGAATAAAATATTGATTTTAGAAAAATATCTAGCCGGCCTGTTAATTAATAATAGTTCAATAAAAAATAAAATAATTAAACAGAAGTGTTTTATTTTATACAGCGTAAAATTGGGGGAATTCACCGAATCGTCGCACGTGACATCACAAAAAATCAAGTAAAAAAATAATAGATAATAGCTTATTAAGCCTATCTCGCCCTACGCATGTATTCAAATTTCAAATCTCTAGTCATAGTTCGTGTACACAGATCTGCACTCTATGGTAGTATACTTTAGAGTTGAAATGAAATTACCCGTCGAGCCGTCTATGACGTCTATGGCATCTACAAGTCGACAGCGAGAGATGAGAGAGAAATAAACGGAGACGTTTTGTCTTGCTCTCGCTCGTTGCTTTGCATTGCGTTAATCTCGAATCGTCCACCGACCACGGCGTCCGCTGTCCACCGTCTACGAATTCAACTAGTCCATGCGATAAACGTAGACGGTCGACGCGTCGATGCAACGTCAACGGTTGATTTCAACTAGTCCGTCCATTCAACGCCCATCCCTAGTAGCAGCCGAGCTCTTCAGTCAGCCCGGCCGGCTTTATTGCCGTCCGCGTGTAAGTATGGACGGCAGTAGAGGGCCCTACAGTTATCGTTAGATATCTTTAAAACTAATAATCGGATCGAGATGATATTTTCACACAATATTATTGAAACATTTTACTTTAAGAAAATACAAAAAAAAAACGATTTTTTGAAAATCCTGACTACACGTAACCCCTTAACTTAAAAGTCACTTAGTTCTTTAAATAATTAAAGGTAACAATGTGTACACGGAATACATATTCACTTTCACTTTTGCCTCTACTGTCTTTGGTGGGTCTTACAGTCTCCTCAAGATTCTTGATACATTCATCTCGGTTTTGTGCCAGCTCCCTCCAGTTCAGAATCTCATACACACATATTACATTAAAATTATTACTATCTCCAAGGTAAGCTAATTGCTGGTGTTGCGAAAACGCAATTTACTTGCTGGTATCCTGGGATGAAACTCGAACAGTCTTTTTTTATGTACCTAACTTTCATCTGGTGATTAAATTTTTGCTTCTGGGCTATTTGTCTCCTTAAATGTCTGAAGAATATAAGTACTTGAAACTGTAGAGTATAAAATTACCCACTTGAATTAGGTTTACGCTAAATATTGGATTCAAATATCAATCATTGCTAAGGTACTAATATAAAAATAAATTGTTTATAGTTTATTATAGGTGCCTAGTTACGAATACATATATCAAATGGAAAACGATCAAACATACAATACATGCTGTAACAATTGATTAATAAAAGTATATATCATGCAGATAAATATAGTAAAAAAAATATTTGATGCAATCCTACAAATTTTAACACTTGTTGCTAAAACGAACTAGGTTAATCTATGAAATTATTGTTGCAAATTTGTATTGAGAAAATTTTATTAAAAAAATATTGATAGTGCTGTACTAGCCTTATATATTATTTGTTAAGATATCTGCATTTATACCACATTACATCAAAAAATAAGTTAAGTGAAAAAAGAAAAGAAAAGTGTAATCAAATATGAAAAAAGGAAAATGTGATAGCTCTGATAAAGAAAATATTTTAATGAAAGAGAGTTGTTCAAACTCAACAAGAAAAGGGAATATCGCTAGTGGTAAGATATTGAACAGTAAAATTCGTAGAAAAGATGAGGATATTATTAATAATAATAAACAAGAAAATAAAATGGAAAATAAAATACTTAAAAGAATTCCATTAAAAGATATTAATATACCTCTACAATCTGTGAGAAATATTGAGTTTAAAAACGAACAGGTGAAAAACGAAAAAGAAGATTTTAAATCATGGCTTGGTAGAGAGAACTTAAAGTATTCCCAAAGCCCTGAACATATCAAACTGCTGGAATCTTATTCCGTTGGAAATGTAGCGTCTCGTGATAGCAGTTGTTCTAAATTTACTACCATTACTAAGGATTCATTACCACTTACACTTAAAAGATTGAATATTTATAACATTCCTGAAGATACACAAACAGGTGAAGAGCCAGATTTCAGACATGTGACGGCAGAAAGGAATTACGATATTTTATTGATAGATGATTCTTTCATAGACAGTTTTAGTCACTTTGATGAAAGTTTGTTTTTTGATGAAAGTGATAACTTATCAGACGATAATCCAAACCCTACAAATAAAGAACTAAGAAACATTAATTCAAAGAAGGAATTGGAGTGCATGGTTTTAAAGATTCCCAAAAGTGATTATTTTACGTGTACTCCTGCAAACACGCATGGGCTTCCAGAATTCAAAGATATCAAGGAGATTCGGCGTAATAATGTAATATTTTCAAAAAAAAATCATAATGAAAATTTAAATCCAGAACTTTGCAATTCAGTATTGAAGGAAAGTAATTTTTATAATAATACTTTACTATCCAAATTCAAGAAAAAACATATCTTTGCATCTGGTTCACAAGAATCATTACCTGCTAACAGAAGTATATTGTCTCCTATTGATTATGTTGATAAAAAACAACAAAGAAAGAAATATGACTCAGCTTTTTACAAAGTACCTGGTGCTGTTTATTTAGATAACCAAGAAAATATCGGTAAGCTCTTTTTATAAAAAAAACTATAAGATATATTTTTTTAAAGTAGAATGAAATATGATATTTTGATTTTTAGTATTTCATCAAATACTTTATTCAACAACCTATCTAAAATTCATCGTAAAACATCTCCTACAAAAGGAATTGAAATATCAGCTAACCAGTGAATTTTTAAAGAAGTTTACCATAACAGACTTCAATAGATCAATTGTGATAAATTGGTTGATTAAACTTCAGGTAGGTATATTTAAAAAATAATATAACAATTCAATAAATCAATTACAAACGTGAAAATATTCATGGGTCTACTGTGATAGCTCATCATCTCTAAAGTAGCATAATTTATTAAAATATAATGATGGATTTATTACATACACATTGAAGGTTCACACATTTGTCTTTCAAAAGATTTCAATGACCAATCCATCTACCTATGTACCTATTTCTGTAGCTATTTTACATCTACGTATAATCTATAGGTATAAGTAGGTATATCTATAAGAATCACATTGTTGACCATTATAATTTCAAATTGACCCATACACTTAAATAAATTATTGTAGTTTCATAGCACGCAGACTCTTTTTAGTTATCTAATTCCAATCTTCACAGATGTACAGAAATAACACTAGCGCAAAAATTTGTTTTTCAGGTGATTTTTTTTAAGTTGTTATTTTTTATTTTTAAACACACACTGATGAATGATAAAAAAGCAAGTACGCATGATTTTCTTAGATCAAAAGTTATGTTCCCAGGTACATAAAAATATATATTTTTTAACCAATTAGGAATTTAATTTTTATCAAATATCAACTCAGGCTACCTTTTGAAATGTTCCATTTTATTTATTTTATTTTTTATTTATTTATTTTATTCTTAAATTTTCAGACATATATGAGGACAGAACACCTATTAGTTTATACTGCAGTAAGAATTATGGATCGTACCATAGATTCTATAAATATTCCTTTAAACAAACTACAGCTCGTAGCTCTTGCATCCTTCTGGATATCACATAAATATCATGCTGTTAATCAAAAAGAGGTAATTATTTATAAAGAATTATATAAATATTACAGCCCAGCTAGTACTTCAGGAGTATACATGTATCAAGAAGATAAGTTTTAGTAAGATAAGATAATCATAATTGTCCATCAAAAGAAAAATCATAAAGTAATACATTTTTCAAATATATTTGTACCACATAATAATCAAAGGATGATCAGGAATGAGACTAGATAAGGATAGAAAATTGTGTAGAAATGGAAATTTAAATTTGATGATTCTTTACACAAAATCTAAAAATATCAATGCAAGCCTGGCAAGAATACTATTTTAGCAATTGTAGGAAATTCATCATACATGAAAAAATAATAACTACGCATGTATGTAGAAATTTAGAATTTTCAATCGCAATTCCTCAAATATATAGCATTTTCAAACCTCAATGTATAATTTTTTTGTTTTTTTTGCTTTTTTTTGCACTTCGATATGGAAACAAGGAAGGTTAATATATTACATGGCTTTATCAATGACAGTCTATACTGTATTGATCAAACACAAGAATCAAAAATGTTCTGGTTTTAATGGCCGTTTAGGATCTTATTGTTTTAGATTTTAGCGATATTCTGGCGTATTTCTACGACCTTTCTGGTTGACATTTCGGATTCCATTGTACAGTCCATGATCAGGGCTAATGTATTGATGATGTTATGGTTAAGTATTGGATTATATACCATGTCAAAGATGTTGATGGCTTTTGACACGTTATTGTAAAACAATATTTAACATCATTAAGACACGTCATGAAGATTCAACATCATGAAGACACATAACAAAAAATTAGCTCTGATGAAAGTCCCTGCAATGGGATCCGGAATGTCGGCCAGAAAGGTCGTAGAATACCCCAGAAAACTCAATTCTTTCACTATAGCCCAAAAATACATTATTATCCAATGATCCTGAAAGTAAATTCATTTTATATAAGGTGTGAGTTAACATTATTACATTTATTCACAGAT
Source organism: Agrypnia vestita (assembly GCA_016648135.1). NCBI lineage: Eukaryota > Metazoa > Arthropoda > Insecta > Trichoptera > Phryganeidae > Agrypnia > Agrypnia vestita. The sequence goes on from JADDOH010001857.1 coordinate 54,765, forward strand.
AACGTGGATGGTAAATCAGACTGGTGGTGCATACACACCTAAAGAACTTTCAGAAATGGAACTTAAAGTTTTCCAAGCCAATAAATTTGATGTTGATTCTATTGATATAAGTACATTAATACATTACTATGTTTTGAATTTGGAACTCACAAATTCCATTGTAAGTTTTTATTTCAGTAGAAAAATTTGATAATAAATCACACATTTTAAGAAAAAATTGATTTTGAAAAAAAAAAAAATTTTCTTAAAACAATACATTGTTGTGCCTTAATTAAATTATCTAATTTTATTTTAACAACATAATTAATTGTAGATCATAGCGCAGTGCGCTCACTACCTGTTAGATTGCGCTTTACTCAACAGTCGTTTTGTTCGCACATTACCCTCAATGATGGCTGCTGGGGCTGTATTCACATCATTACATCTTTTGAAACAATATGATGATAAATTGTGGGTGAAGTTATGCTTTCATTGCGGGTATGAATTTTTTTCTTTATTTTAATAAAAAAATTGTATTATAACAGTGAAAATGTTAATTCTAATCATTGTAAATAATTTTCATGCTAAATTAAATAAAATAAAATAATGTAGTCGTATGGAAAATAGGAATCATTCGATGGTTTTGGGAATTTAGATATAACTTCTTATTTACTTGACAAGCATCTTACTTCTAGACCAATCAAGCTAACTGAAACCTAGTTACATAGCATTTTCAATAATTTAAATAATCAATCTATAAATTATTTCCCATTGTCCAATATAAATCACTTTGGTTTTAGAACAGTTGAAATATGGAAAATAATTTTCAGTATCATTAAAATATGTAATTGAATTCTAACTTTATTTTCAGTTATTACCCTTCAGATGAATTAAGAACTGTGAAACATAATTTATTTGAAGTTTTAAAAGAAGTTAATAATCCTTCATTTCCGTGCCGGGAGCCATATTATAAATATTGCAGCAGTCGCTATTGTGGTGTATCACATATAATTCTGGATGCTATCATGAATGACTTTTGAGTACAAATGAAATTTATAATATTAATTTGTTTTGCAGAATTTGAACAAATGAAAAATGTCTTGCTGGTTCATGTAATACATTAAAACAATTTCTGTAAAATGCATAATAAAACAATTGCACTGTAATATCATTTCATGAAATGCATAAAAAGGTTTATCAATACTCTTGAATTCTTATTAGAGAAATATCATAATGCGAATTCCAAAAAAAAAAACCTTATATAGTCCTAATTAATAAATGTGTATTATACATTTGCCTGTTTATTATGTTCAGTTTTATCCCATTTAGTTATCTGCAGTGTAATTATACAAAGAATTCCGAGAAGAGTTTGAATTTCAGCTTAATCCTTTATATTTATGATTATGCAATTATGAAGTTACAGACTGTAATTCAATATTGTAAATAATTATGTATTGTATTTTTATTAAATATATGTATTACGGAAATAACAGATATATAAAAAAAGTTGTCGTAAAAGATTGTTACCAAATGTATTAACTAAATTAAAAGTATGAGAAAATTAATATTAGTGTCTAGGTTTTATAGATTTCTAAAAGTAAAGTAGGTACGATGTATTAAAAATTTTATTAACAGAATGCCAGACTAATTTATTTTTACCCTTCGACACTCGGTTGATGCTATGTCTATCAAAGTTTGAGAGATGACTGCCCAGTAATAAAAATTTTGGTGTGTCTTTTCTTAATGTAATTTAGGGTTATTCCCAATAAGTAAGATTTTTTGCCTCAGTAGAATAGCATCATAAAACATAGAAAATCATAAAATGCCACAAATTCTTCCACTTGAATTATTGTCAGTTCTACACCACGACTCATTGTCGGTTCAAATTAAAAAATAATAATTCGAAAATAAACAATGTGCGTAATATTGCCTAAGTAAATCTATAACTATAAAACTCGATGTCTGTCTGTTTTCTATACAAATCTACACCGTTTGTCCGATTAGGCTCAAATTTTGCATACTTATGCTTTAAGGAAACAAAGCGACATTTACCCCCTTTCCTTTTACCCTTTCCCCTCCCCTTGATATATTTTCAATGCAAATCTGTACCGTTCGACCAATTGACCTCAAAGTTTGCAAACTTATTCTTTAGGACCCGGTGGATAACATAGGCGACATTTACCCCCTCTCCTTTTACCCCTTCCCCTCCCCCTGATATATTTTCAATTCAAATCTGTACCGTTCGACTGATCGGACCCAAATTTTGCGTACTTATTCTTTAGGACCCGGTGGGTAACATAGGCGACATTTACTCTCCCTCTTTACCACACCCCCTCCCCCTGATATATTTTCTGTACAAATCTATACTGTTTGACCGATCTGACTCAAATTTCGCATACATATTCATAGGGACCCGATGGGTAATATAGGTTACATTTCCTCCCTCCAATTCCCCCCCCTATCCTGATATATTTATTGTCCATGCAAAGCTGTACTGCTTGACCAATATGACCCAAATATTGCATACTCATTATTTAGGACTGGCGGGTTATGTTGCCTATATTATAGATAATATAGATGACACAATCCCCTCCCCCTTAACCCCCCTCCCTGCCCCTGATATATTTTCCATCCAAATCTGTACCGTTCGACCAATTGGACCCATTTTTTTCTTATTTTTTAAGACCCGGCGGTTAATATAGACGACATTACACCTTCCTCTCCCCCTGATATATTTTCTTTGTAAATCTGTACCATTCGACCGATCGGACCCAAATTTCGCATACATATTCCTAGGAGCCGGCGGAAAAACAGGTCGAATTTTGGTCCTAGATACATCCCATCTTTGATTAAATGAAAACATTGATTTTATTAGAGGTTTTGCAAAAAAATGGAACCTTTATTTTCCCCCACAAATTTATTTTCAACTTATTCCTTAACCCGTGGAATGCAGGTAGTAAGTAACAGCTAGTAAATAATAAAATTGAAAATATGTATATTGGTTTCAGTTTGTTTTTCAGTCGACTTGTGTTCCTGTAAGAGTAGTTGCTCAATAAACTTCAGTATTAATGCTTTAGTGTTTTTTCAGTATGGTATCATTTTAGTTGACAACCAATTTATTGCCGCCGTTTGGGTTTCTTGACGGTATTTTATTAATTAAAATCGAAATTAAGATCGATTCTGGATCCTGTTAAGATTAAAAGTAAAAAGAACGCCCTACAAGTATAATAAATAAGTTCTTTCCTTATCGATAAAATGGGCGTAAGTAATATGTTTATTTTTGGAGCACTGTGTAATATCACACGTATTTTGGTTATTTTTGCAAGATTGACTGTAAACAGACTTCCTAAATATGAAAGGTATGTATTTTTTGTGATTACGAGAAGTTGTTATTTATTTTAGCGGAAGATTCCAACGAATAAAGGCAAGGAAAAGCGCTTGGCGCGAAAGGAAGAACGACAAAAGGTTGCTCAATCTATGGCTGCAGTGGCTAAGGCAAATGCCTTGGAGGATCCTCTGAAACCGTTTCCCGCATTCAGAAAGTTCGACCGCGATGGTCTCACCGCTGAACTGACATGTAAAAAAGTTGGTCAACTTGATAGTGAAACATTAGAATGGGTCATTGACTTGACTGAAAGAAACATGAGAAAATCGTAAGTGTTTGTATTTTTTGTTTTTGAAGTAACTTGTCTATGAAAAATAAAAATTCACAATTTAAGTTATGGTGGAAAGTAGCATTCGTGATCTTATTGTTATGATGTATTTGGAATCGAAGTGGGATCTCGACTTACGAGCATGGTCTGTTCTATAAATGTGCTTATATCTCAAAACACTTGTAAGTCAAAGCAAACTTCCTCAAAGAAAATAAAGGAATTAATTTGATCAAAGATATTCATATCAAAATAATTAGCCTCCAGAATGGTATGGCTGCACGTATGCGGTCGCACAATACCTTTACACTAAGAGTATGGCTACGCACAATTGCAGTGATGTTTTTCTTTATATAAATATTTAAATATTTTGTAGTACTAAGGCTGCATATGTTTCCAGTAATATTTTAATATTTTTAATTATATATATTTATACATAATTAGAATTAAAAATGACAAAATTATGGGCCTACCACACGCACAAGTATCACCACACTTTTGCATGCGCATGCCGGTTGCACCGTGTACAATACACCAACTACACGCACGGTGTTCCGTGTACAAACGTGCGTGTAGTTGGTGTTTTGTACACGGTGCCCCGTTTACAAACCGGCATGCACATGCAAAAGTGTGGTGATACTTGTGCGTGTGGTAGGCCCATAAACTCCAAGGAGCTAGTTTTTTTGCCAAAAACTTGTTGCCCTGAAGGTTAATACAAAATAAACATGCATTTTTTATTTATAATAAAAGATGTTTGCGGCTTGGTGTGCGTAGGCATATTGGGAGAATGTGAGATGATTCGGCAGAGGCAGGATGAGGAGAAGAATACAGGGCGTATTATACTGAAGGCAAATTGTATTCGAGATGAACTGTGGTATTTTATTGCAACAATTAACAGAGTACAGAAATATTACTTGCGATCGGCGATAGGTCTGAATGTGGTTAATATCCTTTGTTTCGCAAAACCAAACCAAATTGGCGGTAGGAAACATAGAAATGAATGTAAAATGAAGAATATATTTCGAGACAACATTAATGAACAATATCACATTCCACAAGACATCTCCGATTCAAAATATATTTCCTCTAATGACCAAAAAAATCCTCCCAATATCACATTCCACAAGACATCTCCGATTCAAAATATATTTCCTCTAATGACCAAAAAAATCCTCCCCATTAAGTTGACAAAATTATGTATTTATATTAGTTATCAATTATAACTGATGATGAAAGAAAATGCTCTGTGCGTCACAAAATTTAATTTAGTGTAAATTAAAAAAAATTGATAGAAATGTTGAAACGGTTCCAAATCAGTTAACATTCTGACTGTCATTGTGATGATCCATTTCGGTTCAGCCTTGTCACCGTCTTTGACAATATTTTGCTAATGAATTTCTATAATATATTGTAGTGCTATGGGAGTTCAACAGTACCATGACATTAGTGATGGGCCGAGTCGTATTTTTACGAACTTGAGTAACTCGAGTTGAAATGTTGGCTGACTCGTGTCGGTGTCTATTTTAGAGTTGTCACCCTTGCGTTGTATTACTCTGTGGATACGTCCTATGTATACTCTACTCCATGTCGCAAAAACTCATTAATTAATCAACTCAAATAAACTTTTAGAAAAATAATGTAAATAAATAAGGACAAGGATAAATAAAAGATTTATTTATTAATACAGGCAATCAAGAATATATTTTGTATGAAATATCCAGTTGTGATGAAAGGGAAACTATCATTTAGTATTAAAATATTATTGGCCAGATCTAAAAAGACAGGTTTACTTTCGCACACTCAGTATCATTTCTTTATGGTAATTTATCTTTAAAATCTGATGCCTTGACATCAGATTTTGTTGTATTATATTCAGCCACAACAAATTGTCAGTATTTTTTGAATTTAGTTTGCGTACTCTGAGATACTAAATTAAAATATAGTTCTTTCTGTTTAAAAAAAAATATTCAATAAAAACTAACGATTGGAGCATGAGATTGGCTGATGGGTTTACAAAAAAGCAACATGATCATGAGTGTTCATGTTGGTCTGAAGTACTTCTCATCGCACAGAAAAATTAACTATTTTAAAATAAAATAACATTTTTTATTTTTGTATTTTTATTATTATTCGATTTTCTGTCCATCTATAGTTCCACTATTACTTCTGTAAAACCACGATGCGATCTTCCAATTCAATATTTTTGATACTGAATTCCTCTTCGCCTCTTTCCATGTTTGAGATGCACATTTTAGAAATATATATCATTTTATGTTTTTTAAGATAAGCTCTATAGTTGAATTCATTGCCACTGCTGAAATTTTTTAAACATGATGAAATGTCTTTTTGGTCCTTTTGGAAACTATCAGTCCGTAGGTTGCATTTGCGTACTATGATAGGATCTGGAGGGTCTTGATAGAAAAACAACATTTTTTCATCACTTTTTATTACAAAAATTTCTTATCTCAATGTACTTTCACATTTAAAAATACATCTTAAAAAATCATAAATAGTCCTTAACTAGGTTTTGAATCAATAACTTATATAAAGAAAGGTACAAGAGCTTGCTGAGTTATGTACTGAGTAGTCTATGTATTCCTGTAACATGAGTTGCAGGGTCCGTCCTGGTGTGCCAGTATTTATAATCGTAATATTGAACACAGATATTGCTAAAATACAACACATTCATAGCTGACATACTTAACATCACTTTTTATTCAATTCTTTCACTCTTTTTATCATTCACTTTTTTCATAGATTTAATTAAACTGAAGACAAACTTAGGCAATGGACAGGTAATAATCATATAAATTATGTTGCACTTCTTCCAGAAAATGATTAAGATTATAATTGCTCTCGTTAACTTTGCCCGTCGTGTTGGGCTAGCTAATATTAAATTCAATGCAATAATTCGATCATTAGGTTCTTCTGAATTTTACACCTTACTTTGTCGTGCACCAGAAATTAATAGGGCGTATTATTTGTCAGATGTATCTTGCCTTCAAGCATTGTAAACTCGCCACCAATAAAATTGTCTTTTGTTCAGATACGAGCAGTGTTCCTGGGGCTGGAACGGGGAGAATAAGCGGCTGGAGATGACTGAAGACGAAGCTTGGTACCTGATAGCTACAGATCCCTCGGGGAAGAATCTCGGCTTCTCTCATTTCCGATTTGACATGGATTATGGTGAAGAGGTTCTCTACTGGTGAGTCATAATACCATTGATTACTAATATTCACAACAATATTTTGTAATTTATCCACTTGAAGATTATTGATAATACTGTACAAACATTTGGGTTTTTACTTTATGGAATGGTGATTTTGGAAGCTTTGCGTCAAAAAAAATCTATTGCTTCAACTATTATATAAGCAATAATAAATGGATTGCCTCAATAGTCAATAAAATACTTCTTTTCATAAATACTTATTTGTATACTCGACGCCGCTGAGACGTTAAATATATTCTTCTGCACAATATTGTACTAATGCAACTGAGTTTACCTACACCCGGTGTCATGTTTTGCGTAGTAAATCTTGGATTGAACACATTTTGATACCTGTCGTGTAGTCGGCCTACTCCCACTTGGGATGTCCCGTTTCACAGAACTGTTCGATCTTGGTAAATATTTTTCCTAGATTATTATTTGTTATTAGTTGAGAACCTCCATTTTGGTATGGTTTATCATAATATCCATTTGTTTTGGTGTATCCATTATTTTTGGAATAGCCATTAGTTTTGGCATATCCATTAATTTTGGCGTATCCATTAGTTTTGGCGTAGCCATTCGTTTTTAGTTTATCTTTTTCTTCAACATTATTGTTATTCATTCCATTTTGATGAGAAAAGTTAGTTGTTTTTTCATCATCAACCGTGAACATATTTATGACTTTTTTAAGAAGAAATCTGCAAACTAAAGCTATAATTATTATAGAAACTATTATAAAGCCTATTACGTCAAGGAGCAAGTATTGATACCACGTAAGGTCCAGGGCCGCAGACCTCAGGTGCCGAGCTCCTTTATACTTAATTACATATTCTAACCAATAGATGGCAGTGTCCATGGGATGTTGCGGTCTATCGGTGAATAGTTCTGATAATTGTTGCATGTTCTCTGTGTACCTGAAAAAAAAATCAATTTGCCAATTATTTACCTTTTTTTGTTTATGAATTTATTTTGATTTTGGTATATTTTTCAGTTTAGGCATTGGGTTCAATTTGTAAAACTTGGTTGGGTATGGTTTATTAGAAAATATTGTGCATGAAAATTGAAATATTGTGTATGAAAATTGAAATTTTAATTAAAATTTTAAATTTTAATTAACTATTCGACTGCTTTCCTTTTAATTTTTTTTGAACTGAAAATTATTGATGGAATCCATTGTATTCATAGTTTTAAAAACTAACTAACCATCACGCCGTTTCTCACCAGGGGTAGGCAGAGGATAGAATGCCATATTCTATCTTGGCACACCAATTTTGCTTCGGCTACATTCATACATCTTCTCAGGCAAGCTCTAGGGATTTTGAGGCTTTTGATAGGGCCATCCTCCAATACCTACAGTATCTGATCATGACAGGTCTTTCCCGGACGCCCTCTATTCCTGTTGCCTTCAACACTCGCCCTATATATTTTCTTAACCATCCTTTCCTCGCTACATGACCAAATCATCGCAGCGCTCCTTTCTTTAGTCTGTCTACCACACTATAGCCAACATTAAATTCACGGCTAATATGTTCACTCCTCACACTATCATTTTCACACAAGCGCCTTAGTGACCGCATTTCTAGCGCATTCAGTCTACTTTGATTCCTTTTTGCCAACTCCAGGATTCACTTTCATACATCAGAGTTGGGACTAGAACGTCATTATTCTATTTTAAAAATCTTATAAATAATTTAGTGTTTTATATAGGGTGTAACAAAGCCAGTCCACAATTCGAACTCATAATTTAGATGCGACAAAAATGTTCAAGTGACAATGTCCTATTTTATCAATGGTGATGAACCAAACTCTGCTAAAGAAATTGAAATACAGTATTCGAAATTTAAAGCCCAATATATCAGTTTGATGTAAATGTTAGACGATACCTTGTTTGTTTAGAGCTCACGATTTGTTTTATATATATGACAATAGTTTTCTGTGTGACAAGTTACCATATTTTTTTTTACCTCTTATCGTTAATGAGCTTGTCCAGAGCTACAGTGAAAGTCTCTTGATTGACATCGTGGTATTTGATTACTTGCGCAACTCCTCGCCTCTCCAGTTCGGCCAGGTTGAGGGCCTGATCCGCAAATAGCGGCACACCTAGTATTGGGACTCCGCACGTGATGGCCTCCTGGCTACCGAGCAGGCCACCATGACTGATGAAGATTTTGGTGGAAGGGTGACCTGATTAAAGTAGAAAACATAATTATGTTAATATATCCAAACAACTAACAACAGATGGTTAGTCACATCGTACGTGAGCAGATATTTAAATTGAACACAATTTATTATTACTCTTAAGTTTTCGTTATATATTTTGTGTTCTTTGTTTTACGTTTTTGTTTTCAATTAATTCCCTAAATATTTTTATTTGGCTCATGTCAACTACTGCATGTTGTTTGATTGTGAAATATGAAACAAGCTTAATAAAATAGTACTGGCAAAAATTATATTTTTTTATATATAATAGAGCTAGTCCACAATACTTCACAGGTAGATTCCTATCCAAATTATGAATTGAAAATGTTCAAGTTACAATGTTCTAATATCAATAGTTATGAAGGATAAGCGACTTCGAAGGTTGCATTTTTTTAAAAATATTTCTGACTTAGCTTTTGTAAAATGTTGAAATGTAAAATAACTTATATCGAATATTAAAAATTCATTCACCATACAAGTCAAATAAAATTACTAAAACCTTGTAAAATATTGTGTTTTAAATTTTGCAAGGTCTTGATCATTTTATTTTTCTTTTATTAACGCATTCAAATGTTTAATATTCAATATAAGTTACCTTGATGATATTCCATAGTTTTACAGAAGATAAGCCAGAAATATTAAAAAAATGCAAACTTTGACTGAACTATTGTTAATAAAATAGGACATTATTGCTTAAAAATTCTCGACTCGTAATATAGGCAGGAATTAACCTGTAAAGAATTTTGGACTTTTGTCTGTTAAACCCTGTGTATTTGTTTAAAAAAAAAAAAGTTTCTAGATTTTAAGTACATTTTCTGGGGTGTATTTCTCTGAAACCAAGTCAGTATACATATATGTAGGTAATCATAAAAATTCAATAATGTATTACATAAGACTTCCAATTGCGGCATCCACAATCCGGTCTTGATGTTTGGTGGCAGTTTGGGTAGGTGCGCCTCGTCCACCTTCCAGAGGACCCTCTGCTTGAGTTTCCCCAGCACGTTGATCACCTGCTGCAGCTTCTCCCACGGGATGGACTCGATCTTGAGCATCGACCCAAAGCTGAAGTATATTACTCCTTCCTTTGATTCATCAAGGAATGTCTGGATATCCTGTAATCATTATATAATGCGTGTTTCATTGCCGAATGATAATGGTACAATGCGACCACTATAAATTGGCGTGCGAGGGAGGGCATCCCTGTCGCGTAACAGAAGTTGCCAGGGTGTAAATTTATCACACAATACATAATGTACAGAATGTCCGGTGACCGGTGTCGTAGCCTTTAACAGAAATTTGGTCAAGCAGCACTAAAGAAACCAAGCCGTAATGGCGGCCGTTCTGTCTGTCAAACTGTCAGACAGTAATATTGGTCCATTATTTGCTTTTTCAGCTTCGCAAAACTTTAATACTTCATTGGCGCATGTTCTTGCACCATCCCGGACTGTTTAGGATGTTTTGGACATAATTCAGTGTATATTGGTAATGAAGATGTCAGAGCTCCCGAGCAAATACAAAATTGTACTGAATGACAGGGTGAGGGGTTACCGCCGGGTGCGGCGGGGCGGGTTTTAGTTCCAAAGTCGTCGCATGCCAAGTTATTGTGGTCAAGCAATAATGATGATATTTTATTCAAACATGTTAAATATATTTTTGTTATCTTGTTTTTTCTACTATGTCAAGACATTTTTGATCAAATTAGTTATCTTTTCACTCTTTTGAAATTCAGTATCAGGACAGCAATTATTCACGGTTCATCGCAAATTGTTTTCTCTCTTTTATGTTTCTGTTAATTATTATTGGTTTTTGAACCGAAAATGCTCTTTACATTTGAATATAATCATTCTCTTATATAGGGTGTCTCGTAGCTAAAAACTTATTCATTCAATTTTGAATAGAAAATATTTTTTTCACTTTGGGTGTAATGTAGACAGTTAGGAGATAAGCGACATCAAAGTTTGCATTTGTTTTCAGTATCTCTGTCTTAAGTTTTGTAATCCGTTAGACTATCATTAAAGTAATTTATATTGAATATTAAACATTCATTCACTTTGATACAGTCAAATAAAATGATTTGAACCTTGTAAAAAATTTTAATGTTTTTTTGGAATTGGAAGGTTTTTTTCGTTTTATTTGATATATATTAATTAAATAAATTTTTAACATTCCATATAAGTTACTCTAAGCCGCGTCTTTTCCGTCGCGCAAAATGGGTCGACCGCGTCGTGTGTTTGATAAGCGCATATTGTATGGAAAGAAATGTAGCGGCGTTCCGCGACCGAAGAGACGCGGCGGAAGATCGAAGACCGGCGAAGTGTGGCGCCGCAGTACGACTTATGATAGTCTACGTTTTACAGAAAATATGTCGGAAATATGGATATGAATATGGAAAATGCAAACTTTGATAACGCTTATCTAGGTAAATGTCGACATTTTCCCCAAAGTGTAAAGAACATTTTCTATTCAAAATTGAATAAAGAAGACTCCTTCGAAGTTTTGGCTACGGGCTACGAGACTGTATATGTGATATTATTATATTACATTATAAATTGACTAATTTTTTATCTGTTGTATAATTGTTTCTTTCATAACTCGAGTACCCAATCGTTTACTTAGTTTTGTAAGGATGGATACACAGATTAGATGTACGCGAATGAATGTATATTATTATTTATGCATTATTAATTTTATTATTTTGGTAGCTCACATAATTCCTTTTGAATTTCATTGAGATTAACTTTATTCATCCTTTAAAACGAATGTTCCATTTCAAATAATTCAAATTTTCGAATGAAAATAAATGAATATATTGACTAACCTTTAACTGCTAACTATTCTTAGAAGAAGAGCACATTTGCCTTCAAAGTTTTTAATTTGATGAGTTATATTCTTATACTAACTGATTAAGTTTAAAATAAATTTGTAAGGGTAAACAAAGGTTCGAATCGAACGGTTTAGATTTGCATCGAAAATATATCCGGGGAGCAGAAAGGGTAAAAGAATAGGGGGGAAATGTCACCAATGCTAACCACCGAGTCAGTACAGATTTGCATCGAAAATATGTTAGGGGGAGTGGAAGGGGTATGAGAATAGGGAGGAAATGTTTCCTATGTTACCCGCCGAGTCCTAAAGAATAAGTTTCTAAATTTTGAGTCCGATCGGTCAAACGGTACAGATTTGCATCGAAAATATGTCAGGGGGAGGGGAAGGAGTATGAGAATAGGGAGGAAATGTTGCCTATGTTACCCGCCGAGTCCTAAAGCATAAGTATATAAAATTTGAATTGAATCGGACAAACGGTGTGGATTTGTATAGAGAAAAGACAGACAGACAGACAGACATTGAGTTTTATAGGTATAGATTTTTAAGTGATAAGTGTCAAGTAGTGAGATACTTGCCCCGCCACTCAAAAATTCTGAAATATTCCGATGAATTTATGAATTGTAGCCTAATAAATTATTGAGCTCTCCGAGTTAGAACTGTCGAAACATACAAATTTAGAGTTTGCGGGTCCTCAATAATGCTAGCGATTTTATTATTACACGCCTAAGGAATGCTTAAGTTGTTTTTATTTAAATTATTTAACATTGATATTAAACAAAATGTCATATAAAAAAAAAATATAGTTTAAATTCACACACTTCATATAATTTTTCAACGCTAAAAAAAAATAATAACATAATGTTACATGTAATGGAGATCTTAAAAAATGTTTTTAATCATTTTGCATCATCACCTTGCAGAAATTTTAAAAATATATCTTTTATAATGTTATTATCACTTTATTTGACTTAATGCGAATGAATTTTGAATATTCGACATAAGCTACTTTCATGAAAGTCTTACGTCTTACAAAAGATGATTCAGACTTTTTTTATTTCTATATCCTCTTTATACTTAATTATATTTTCACGGGTGTAAGACTAGTAATTAATAACGACCCTTGCGTGACCACGCAACATGAGCCGAGCGCTGATTGCTTGCCATACTCTAAATATCTAATGTTGTCATTCCAGCAAGTTACGAATGGACAACGAAATTATTATATGTATTTAGATATTTAAGATTACATTTCTGTAAGTATGAGTTTTATTTCTTTTCATGAAACTCGATAAAATAATCGATAAAGATCAGTGTAGATTTTTACAACTCAATACTTTGAGCGTTAATAATATATAATTTTATCTTTATTTTAGTTTTTAAGTATAACTGCCACCGCGCATACATGAGTACACGCATGAATTTTTTAAGTGGTTTTTATTTAAATTATTTAGAATTTTGGCGGCGGCCTGTCGATTAATGCTTATATTTTCTTAATTATTGTAAATAATGTTCAGTTTATTACTTTTATATAACAAAAGAGTTATAAGTTCTATCTAAGTTATCGCCCCAAAAAAATTGCGGTCTAGCATATACATTTCGATATAAATGAATAATAAAAACCCTCATTTTCGTAAAAAAACGCCGAAATATGCATTTGCAGTGAATATGTGCCGCCTTACGAAAGAAATCATATTCGGTCGTATTGTAAACTTGTAAATTACATCCCTATACACTTTTCACGAAATGTATCAAGCGATTTGTTGAACATTGCCCTTCGCAATTGGAATGTCGGGTGTTAATGTTAGCGCATTTCTATGATTTGGTTTGCTTGGTTCAGACAATTTAAATGCACGAAACATCAAATATTCAAATTTTGAGGTTGATAAATTTCGACACCAGCGCTCGCGATGCGGCATAAAAGCGCAACATACGTCGGAATTATGAAACTTGCCCGGTATAGCGGTCTCTTAAAACTCTTAAAAAGATGTCGTTAGTCATAAGTTCTTACCGTCGGCAATTTTCCCGGTTTTCTTATATGAAGTCCTCCCACCTCCACTATCTGCGGGACCCAGGGCCTGACCTGGTTTATGCTGAAGTGACTGTTGAGCAGGATCATGCTGAAGTTCCTCGCCATGCTGGAGATGCTCGGGAGGGGCCCCATCACGTCCTCCGCCAGCTTCTGCGCCGGCCAGTTGGCGAGGATCTCGTAGGACACCTTGATCACCACGCTCATCACGCTGTTGTACAGCCTCTCGTAGAAGTTCATCCACTGCGTCAGCGGGTAGAAGTACAGCGGGACGTAGGCCGGGTTGTCCGGGTTGGCCACCATGTCGTTGACCCAGGGGAGGTTCACACTGGACACCACCCCCACGGACGGGATGCCCAGCTTGTGCGCCACGGCCAGGAAGCACTCCGAGCCGAATATCTCCGTGACGAAGAGGTCGAATCTGTCGCTGGAGTCCCTCAGCAGGTCCAACACTTCCGGGTGGTTGAGCCCTATCTCGCACGACTCCAGGCAGTCGCTGATGGTGTCGAGGTGGTTGCCTATCGGCGACATGGACAGCGGCACGTCGATCGATATGTTGTTGGACAGGGCCGGAAGGGTGCCGTGCAGGCTGATGTCCACGAAGTTCTGTATCGGCTTTTTCTGGAAATACAAACGAAACACGTTCACTAAATCGTTTTAAATGTAATGTAACGAGAATTTAACCGAATTGTGTATCGACACATCGCGCGGGCAACGGTCGAAATCTGTTCTATAATTACGATAATTATACATTTGGGACAATATACGATAACTGCATTATAACGCTCCATTAATGGTGATGTTTGAAATACGACGCAGCGATCCCCCTAAATTACGGAACTGGAAATCGCCAATCTTGCGGAAGCCATAATATATCGCCGGGCGCCGCGCCGCGCTGTCTGGCGCTCCCGCCTCCTGGGGCCAATTGCCTAGCAAACATCTAATAAATTTCTGTTCAAATTAATGTGACTTATCTTATTTTTCTTGTATTCTCTGACATTCTATAATAATCATTTTTAATTGTTTTTAAAACGATTTAAAAAATATTCATTCAATATATCAACATGTTTTATGTGTTAAATAGTGACTATAAAGTATAAGACTGAGGGCCGGTTGCGTCAGCTTGGATTATAGTTGATTTAAACTGAAAATGTCGTTCAAGTCGGTGAGCACTGCGCGCGATTTTTGACATGTGTCGTCAAAATATACTGCTTACCCTATTTTCAATCCAAGAAACTGAACTCCAGCCGCATCGTGTACTCGCCTTTTCATCTACCCTGTAGTATATAAACGTACATTTATCAAAACCCGATGAGATGTACATGACAAATTTATTTTTCTAAGGGCAAAATTCATTTAGGCCGGCGTCACACTGCGCGGATCTTCCGCGTCTCTTTGGTCGCGGAACGCCGCTATATTTATTTCCATACAATATGCGCATCAAACACCATTTACTTTGCCGATTTTACGCGACGGAAAAGACGCCCAGTGTGGCGCCGCAGTTGCGGCAAAATCCATTTAGAATCAGTTGATAGTCAGGAAAATCTGAACTTTCCGACACTATAATGTCGAAACATTGAATAATATGCTTTTGATGACATTTCGCGTTAAAAATCATGCGCACCGGCTTAAACAATATTTTCAGCAAACTAACAATAATCCAAGTTTATACAATCGGCCCTAACTGTTAAACAATTAATTTTTTTTACTTTATTATCAAACCGTGAATGTTTCGCGAATAGGGGTACGGAATTAGTTAAATAAATGTCAATAAAAAGCTTAAATTTAAGTATTGGAGCTTTTGTTCACTTGAAGCGTGCATATTTATTTGTTCGCTTGAAGCGTACATATTAATTTGTTTGCTTAAAGCGAACATATTAATTTGTCAAATGAAAATGGAAGGTAATTAATTTTTTTCTCGTTTGATAATAAAGTCGAATATTAGATAAATTATTTATCTACCATTGATAATAGGCTTATGTGTATTTTGCAATTTCTTTGACATTAATTAATAATAGAACGAATCATAATAACGAAATCCATCTTCCAGCTGAAATATGTACACGGTTAAGACGTCTCAACAAAGTGTTTTAATATCCTTTAATTCGCCCTCTAACTATTCGATTGGATTATAACAATTACAATTAGAATTATCATCATCATCATTATTTATGTCACGTCTGCCGGTGGGTTTTTTGTAAGAGACCAATGGATGTTTTTATAAAACAATGTATAAATTGCTCGTTTCGCCTTGAAGACACTCACCTAGTAATCTGCAGGCCTCTTCCCGGAAGACGAGAAACATAGTCTCATTTTTTGTAAAACATGCGTTTTAGCTTAGTTAAAAAATAGGAAAGATATTATCGCTCCTTGTACTCATTTTTTCCAAATAACAATTCAATGAGATATCAATCTATGGTAAATGAAAAATAGCAAGCTTACTAAATGTATATTGATCTATTTTACTTTTCTTATGGAATATATTATAAATTATATATATATATATATAGAGATATATATATATATATATATTGATATGTTGACTATAATATATTCCATATATATATATATATATATATATATGGAATATATTATAGTCAACATATATATAAAAAGAAGTTACCCACGAGTTAATGTAAAGGTAGTAAAAAAAGAAGTGGTTTTCTATTCATGAATATTCAGCTTTAAAATCCTGCATTTATTATGTTCGATTTATGACGGTGGACGGCTAACGGCTAGTATGCAGTAAACGTCGACGAAATTGCCGACTTTTATATTTATGTGACTGTAATTTAGTTGAATCATGGCCCAAAAAAAAAACGATAGAAAAAAATGCATACTTAAATGATCGTACGTATATTTTTGTCTCGTATAGTATTACCGTCCTAGCAGCATATATTTAAAGCAAATAATATGGTATTTATGTATTTGTGATTAAAGGAATGTAAATATGTACACGAATTTGTGACCAACGAGATATTATTCGATGATGTTATTTTAATTATTACGTCTTATTAATTTTTATGTGAATGTTTTATCTTTAAAATGATTTCTGTATCTCTATGAAATGACAAAATTATGTTATTAAGTGTAAGAAAAAAGTGTACACGTAGAGTTGTAAACCTTATAATTGAATGTATCAAACTTTAACTATCCAATGATTTAAAACACGCGTTGGTGATAAAATAAATGTGTAGATAAGGAAATAAATAAAAACACTGACTTTATGTTACGATTTTTACACATTATTAAAAGGTAGTTATTATTAGAGCTTTTTCCAAGCTCTATCATTTTTCGTATTAATAAATACCACAAACTAAACCCCCGAGAACAATACTTAATAACCAACTCTTTAAACTTTAAGAAAAGTGGTTTGACGTTTCGACTTTGATAAACTATCATTATAAAATAATAATTACCTACCTAATTACAGTGCAGCAGATATTAAGGTAATAGACAATAGACTTGTTTGTTTATTATTTTGAAAATTCCACCTCCAGAAAGAAAAGGTCACATTCAAAATTATAAATGAAAAAATGTTTTTCTTACACCCTTTTAGTACGACATCGCGAATCAACGTAATTAATATAGCATACATAATATTTTGTGTTTTAAATGATATTCATCGTGGGCATCCACTCCAATCCCTATAGGTTAAAATACCGATATATTTGTTTTATTTATTATATACGTGGTGTATAAAAGCAAAGGCAGCAATATTCCACTGAGGTGTTTCTGAGATAAATTCAGAAAACCTTTCACTACTCAATTAAATTTCTCTGCAATCTGAAACCTACATCTTATTGAAAATAAGTTTTTAAAGACAATTGCCACCCCAGTTTACCTTTTATGTATGTGTATAAATAAATATTAAACTTTTAAATATGGATATTGCTGTGTTTATTACCAAATAGTGAACAGTGCTGCTTTTTCTATTTACATAATTGGATATTGCTGTCATTGCTATGAAATATCTGTCTAAAATATGACACGTGGCCATTTTGTCACGTGACATATCTTTGGGGGTTGATTGGTTAAAATGGATATTGCTGTTTTGCTTTTAATAGTGATTTGGAAACATAATTTTGGGAGGTATAGAACTACATTTCTTTTAAATCTCGAATTCAGTATATTCTTAATTACTATTCCTCGATGACTGCATTAAAAACATTTCTTTTTAATTTTTTGGATATTGTTGTCTTTGCTTTTGTACCTTTCATATATAATAAAATATTCTAAAAATAAATAATATTATAGGTACATATATTTATAGATATAAAATATATTTGTATACTATCATCAAAACTTGAGTTTTATTGTTCAAGTCTATTGTTTCATTAAAATAGATTATATTAAATAGTAAATGTATTTTTCATCTCATCAAATGAATATAGATATAAAATATATTTGTATACTATCATCAAAACTTGAGTTTTATTGTTCAAGTCTATTGTTTCATTAAAATAGATTATATTAAATAGTAAATGTATTTTTCATCTCATCAAATGAATATTATTAGAAAAATATTAAAGTAGCTCTTATTTTGTTTTCAGAAATTTCTTAATTTATTAAAATTTTGATTTTGTTCAATGTTACAAAAAGCGTAACACCTTCATTAATGGTAAGTGGATAACTGATTCATGGGCAGAGTGCAGATCGCAGAACTGCATTTGAAAATTTGCATCGGAGTCGTAAAGAAGTATATTTATGATTCCAATGCAAAGCCATGTTTGAAAAATGTAAATAGCGGGACATTCTAAGAACTTGTCAACCAAATATTTTGTTTCGAGAAGACCATCAGCGGTCACCGCTATTCTGGCTTTTCAGATGAGGACTGGTTTGTGTTGTTTCCTTTTTATTCATATAATATTATAATTTGTGTTGACCTCGAGATTTCACGCTAAGAAACCACTGTTTTTTTAATCATTTCTGAAATCCAATAATTTATTTTATTGTTTACATCCAACGAGAACATTCAACAGACTAAAAAAAAAACTTTTTTTTTCATCTTATGTCATTTTTATTCTTGACCACTTTTGTAACGTGACGTGTCTCGCCGATTAGCGATGGAACATTCTGGAGCGTCCGCACTATCTACCCTCACTATTAATTGAATGTAGTTATGCAGAAAGCAGTCGGCCACAAAAAACTCAAACTGAAATAAAAGCACTTTTGTCTAAAAATGGAATAATCAAATCTAAACAAAATCTAAAATATTCTTTACTTCAAAAAATTATAAACAATATATAAATGCCAATTTCTAATAACTATAAAGTGGATTTAAGTGTAGATTTTTAGAAATATTTGTGATTTTCAACTGTCTGATTTTATTATGTGAAATATGCATTCTGCAGATAGCAGCCAGCCACAAAAAAACTCAAACTGGAATAAAAGCAGTTTTGTCTAAAAATGGAATAATCAAATCTACAAACCTAGAATATTTTTTACTTCAAAAAATTACAAATAATATATAAATGCCAATTTCTAATAACTGTAAAGTGGATTTAAGTGTAGATTTTTAGAAATATTAGTGTTATTTCGACTGTCTGATGTTATTATGTGAATTATGCATTCGGTAGAAAGTAGCCAGCCACAAAAACTCAAACTGGAATAAATGCACTTTTATCTAAAAATGGAAAAATCAAATCTACACAAAACCTAGAATATTTTTGACTTCAAAAAATTATAAATGTATACCTATAAAACTCAATGTCTGTCTGTCTGTCTGTTCTCTATACAAATCCACACCGTTTGTCCGATTCGATTCAAATTTTGCATACTTATGCTTTGTGGGACCCGGCGGGTAACATAAGCGATATTTCCCCGTATTCTCGTACCCCTTTCCCTCCCCCTGACATATTTTCGATGCAAATCTGTACAGTTCGACCGATCGGACTCAAAATTTGGAAACTTATTCTTTAGGACTCGGCGATTAACATAGGCGACATTTCCTCCCTATTCTCATACCCCTTTCCCTCCCCCTGACATATTTTCGATGCAAATCTGTACCGTTCGATTGATCGTACTCAAAATTTGGAAACTAATTCTATAGGACTCAGCGGGTAAGATAGGCGATATTTCCCCCCTATTATCATACCCCTTCCACTCCCCCTGACATATTTTCGATGCAAATCTGTAGAAACTTATTCTTTAGGACTCAGCGGGTAACATAGGCGATATTTCCCCCCTATTCTCATACCCCTACCACTCCCCATGAAATATTTTCGATGCAAAACTATACCGTTTGACCGATCGGACTCAAAATTTGGAAACTTATTCTTTAAGACTCGGCGAGTAACATAGTCTATATTTCCTCCCTATTCTTATACCCCTTCCCCTGACGTATTTTAGATGCAAATCTACCGTTTGACCGATCGGACTCAAAATTTGGAAACTTATTCTTTAGGACTCAGCGGGTAACGTAGGCGATATTTCCTCTCTCCCCTTTTACCTTTTCTCCTTCCTCTGATATATTTTCGATGCAAATCTATACCGTTCGAATCAAACCTTTGTTTCCCCCCACAAATTTATTTTCAGCTTAATCCTTAATCCGTGCAACGCCGGGTAGGAACAGCTAGTAATATATAAATGCCAATTTGTAATAACTATAAAGTGGATTTAAGTGTAGATTTTTAGAAATTTTGATGTTTTTTCAACTGTCTGATCTTATTATGTGAATTATGCATTCTGCAGAAAACAGCCAGAGCCACAAAAAACTCAAACTGAGATAAAACCACTTTTGTTCAAAAATGTAATAATCAAATCTACACAAAACCTAGAGTGTTTTTTACTTCAAAAAATTATAAATAATTTATAAATGCCAATTTGTAACCAGTATAATGTGGATTCAAGTGTAGATTTTTAGAAATTTTGATGTTTTTTCATCTGTCTGACCTTATTATGTCACGTACGCATTCTGCAGAAAACAGCAGAGTTGCTTACCTATTATGAATATCTAGTAAAATTATAAGTATTTTAAGTGGCGTGGGCGTTTTCTGCAGATTTTAAAATGTTGCATTCGCGATCAATAAATATTTAGGAAGGCGATTACTGTGAATTTTTTTATGAATGCGGCTTGGTTGGTTTTATTAGAACATAGAATTGACCTTACTCCGTCCGATGACATCAATCTCTCATTTTTACCAAAATTGTGGCCTGGCGCTTTTCTGCATAACTACGTTCAATTGTCCTTTTAAGGGTTGAGCCACGTTGAGGAATAAAAATACATTTAAATTTTTAAAAAATGACGTAACTATTGCGTATATAAAACTAGTTTTATTATCATTGTTAATATTTTTACGGCATAAATTGGTTAATATTTTTAATTCACAAATTATTTAAAAGACTTCAAAATTGCGCAGTTTTGTGCTGTCCCGCAGAGGTCCTTCTCCGTGACGCGCGCAGCAATCATGTCTAAAGGGTTTGAGTGAAATGAAAAAGTTAATTACTTTTTATTAAATGATGTAGCGCATCGAAAAAATGGATTTGTTTCGTGCAAATGAGAGCAGTTTGAAAATAATTTTCATTTTTTTCTAAAAAAAATGAAGTTTATAATAAGTAAATAGGGCAGTTTATTAAAAATCTCTTGCAAAAAATTCGTCGTAGATTAGTAATGTTCAATATTTGAATAAAATCGGCCTAATGACCTAATTTCTAATAGTTTGAAATAAGAAGTTTCGAGGAAAACGCAAATTGCTCTAACTCAGAAATTTTTTTAAATTTTTGAATGAGTTATTAATTATTCTTAAAACTTAGTTAGAGTTCAAATTAGTAACGCCTTTTTAAAGTGTATTTATTGAATTGTTTCGGTGCATTATTGCCGACGTAATTTATAAACGCGACCGTGGAACGACTTTGAAAACAAACGAAATACGTATACATCTTTCCATTTAAGAAAGACAATCGAATTAGTATGTCCGTGCGTACGAGGCACACGTTTCGTTGTGTCGGAGTTTACGGGTATCAACATCATTGTAATTGTCTGGTGATAAACATAGTGGATGCGAAGGTAAGGTTCAAATAGACCTTTAAAAATATCGAAAATGACGACACACATTATATCATTAAAATATAATAAATACTGTATATTGTATACGGCATGATCGTAGCTACAATACGCTAGGAGAGTGATATTGGGAAAGTGGTGTGGGACGGTTAGGGGCAAGTCTCTAATCGTGACATCGTTATCGATAGATAACACGATAGTTCAATTAGTGTTGTCCCCCTCTCTAGGACAGACCCGAAAAATCAAAAATAAAAATTGTGTCTAGGTACGACTACATTGTATAGTAAGTAGAAATGAGGTTGCCCGAGCAATTGTTGATTAATTAAGGCGATCGTCTAGCGCAATGAGCAAATTTCACAATTTTTTGTCATAGCTTCTCTTGCGTTTTTTATTACATTTTTGTATGGAAATATCTAATTTTAAAATTTATTCATCAGGTTACATATATTTTAAATACGAATATCTTATTAAAATGTCACAAACTAAATTATATTTAACTAAACTAAATTATTAATAAATTACCAAACCTTCGATGTTTTAAAAATGAAGAAAATTGCTCGAATTTATGGGCCTTTTATGACTGAACTGCGTGTTGAGATGTCTTTTTTATTCAATAATATTACAAAGTAAATGATTATCTTAAATTTATTACAATTATAGAAAAATCTGTTAGTTTTTTTACATGCAATTTATGTTTTAAAAAACACTTTTAATTTTTTTTTGTTTTTTGTGTGTTTTTTTCAATCCTTTTAAAATAGTTCATAACTTTTTTTCTTTAATAAATTAAAGGAATAGACATTATTATTTTAAAATTAATACAAAAAAAATCAAAAAATTATTCTCGATTTCGGATTTTAGCTATTTAATCAAGGCACTGCGTATTGTGTCATAAATACGTTGCGTCTTGATTAAATATCTAAAATCAGGAATATCGACAAAGATTTTGATTTTTTTTTGTTTTTATTGCAAAATTATAATATCTATTCTTTTGACTATTGAAGTAAAAAAGTTGTCAACCATGTAAAAAGAGTTGAAAAAAACCCCCAAAAAAGTAAAATATATTTAAAAAACAGTATTTTTTAAAACATAAATTGCATGTAAACAAACTAACAGATTTTGAATATAAAAGACATCTCAACACGCCGTTCAGTCATAAAAGGCCCACAAAGTGGAGCAATTTTCTTCATTTTTAAAACATCGAAGGTTTGGTAATTTATTAATCAATTATTTAATTTACTTTATGACATTTTCATAAGATATTCGTATTTAAAATATATGTAACCTGATGAATAAATTTTAAAATTAGATATGTCCCTACAAAAATGTGATAAAAAACGTAAGAGAAGATATGAGAAAAAATGGTGAAATTTGCTCATTCTGCTAGACGATCGCGTTAAAACAGTGCTCAATGTCAGCAAAATTATCGGATAATGTTAAAAATAAATGGAATTATATGAGAGTCGCGAATATTATACAAATTTCACCATAACTTTTGCGACTCATATAGGTAAATCCAATTATATGAGTTGCAAAAGTTCTACGAGTGTCACCGATATATTGTATAACAGAATTGACAATAATAATAAGATATAAGAAAACTGAGTCGACAGTAATATTAAGAGTTGCGAGAGCTATGTGAGATTCACCAAAATCTACAGAACAGAATCTACAGTAATCAATTGAATAATAGTTGCAAAAATTTTGTGCCAAGGTTACTAAAATTAACGGATAATGAAACAGAATTGACAATAATAAATTGATAATATTATAATTTAAAGCAATCACCAATAAACTGTTGATTAATTAGAATAAAATAAGATAATATAAGAATTTTAATCTTCTTCTATTAAACGATTTTATTCCCAGACAGCTAGTCTATATTATTCTCAAATCACTCAATTCAGAAGCCGCTGACGTGTAGCCAAAAACTAATAGCGAAAAATATTTTGTGTTGTCAATTTGTAGTTCATAGATGTTCCGAATATTTAACCGGTAGCAAAAATGTTTTTTTTTCAGTTAGAAAATAGGGGTTTTATTATATCAATATGAAAAGATACCGATAAAATTTTATTTTAGGGAAAATTCAATTTTCTGGTTTCTTAAAAGTCAGCTAAATCTCACGTTGATTTTTTGGAAAATTTTCAATATTATGTTTTCCCACGAAAGGTTTGAGGCGCGCAATTAATATCAAATTTACATACCTTCCAAAATATTTCATACATTAAATAAGCATTTGTTTTAATTTAACTATGGTTTGTAAGGTATCAGTATTATATTTGAATTATATTTTTGGTTTAATTTTTTAAAGGAAATTCAATCGTACAGTGTAGGAACTTAAAAAGCATTCTGACACGTTTCACGCAGTATGTTGCGCAGTACGGGAGGTACCTACTTTCTTCTTTTCTACTACTTGTTGTTTTATTTTGAACAATCAAAATTCACTATAATTTTTTAAATAGTCGATCCTTTTTCACTTATAAGTATTTAATGTCTTATTTTATTTATTAGGCTTTTTCAGACCGAACGAAAATTATCGCAACGCGTGAACTTTTGCTGACTCGGATTTTGCGGGATCTTGCATCGATAATCATAATTGAAAAATTCCTTAACAGTTTTTACGTTTGTCAGGACTTTCTTATCTTTAAATGAATGGCCTAATCACGCGTTGGTGAAATGTTCGTAGCTCATTCACGACAAGTGGCGTGAGAAAATTTAAATATTGCTCGAGCAACAGTGCCACGAGTTGGACCTCCGTACTTGAAACGCATCTGGATCATATCTAAATTGTCGGTCGACTTACCATCGGAAAGTGGTTGACCACCGTGACGTGGTGTCCCCTGGCAGCCATCTCCCTCATGAGGCTGCCGTACATGACGTAGTGGCTCTGCGTGTTGGTGGGGAAGATGCCCAGGATGCGCGCGGCCCTCGCCGAGCTCGCCAGGATCATCAGCGCCAGGAGCATCATTCTCGACAACATATCGGATACACTTATTCTCGACAACTTTTTTAATGACACTCGAATTAACACTGATTCTAACGAGTTCTTTTAAAAAAGGTTCTTTATTGCACCCGCTGTCGACTGTCCAATTCTTCCCGCTTCTCTCTTGGCACTGATTTTAATTATCTCTTTGGTGAGTTTACTTATTAATATCGATTATTTGCGAGCAATGTTCGTTTGTTGTTCCGCGTCACTACGAGGTGAAGGTGATGGAGTTTCTCCCGCGCGGGTTTGGGGCCTCGAATGCGGGTTCCCGAGTTGGGCCCGGAGTACAGTGGCAGGGACGGTACAGTGGCGGGCCCGCGGAGTGGGTAGCTGCCTGTGGACCCTTTGCTGCTGCCGCGGCTCCGCTCACCACTATGGCCGGATCGAAACTGTCATCAGAAAGCTCCAATCACACATCTTATCGACACACGGCGGCGAAATATTCGGTTTCGTGTCATTGGCGCGTCTCCGGGTGCCTCTTGTGATGTAACCCGGTCGACGTTTTAATCATTGTTATCCTTTTTCATTCGGAATCGGCGCTCGGCAGCTGCGAACGTCCGTGATTAGCAATTGTAGGTCTTGGACGACAGTTTCGCCGTTAGCGATACCATTTATTGCGAGATATAATAACCTAGCGTTTACAAGTTTTCTCTCGTTTGGAATCGGACGGTTAGTTTTTCTGGCTGGTTGAATCATGCCCCTCTTCCGAATCCTTTCTAACTCTTACATAAAAAATAATTATACAGTGTATAATATTTGGAAAACATTAATGACCTCGCAGGACTATATTCCTGCCTTGATTAGTCGAAAATCTTCAGTCAGCCATGACTTATTTATAATGTAACGATAGTCCAACGTTTTACAAAAAGCAGGTCAGAAATTGAGATTGAGAGAGAGATTGAGAAATTGAGAAAAAAATACAAACTTAGATGTCGCATATGTCTGTCTATAAATATGTCTGTTATGGTTGCTTGCACATTTTCGACTCATAATAATTCCTGCAAGCTAATAAATGTTTTCCAAATGACCTTATTTATTTTCCAAATGCTATCTATTCTCCTACCAGAATACCGTAATTCACACGCCGATTGGCTCCATACCGAGTCAGTATACTGTCTTTACCGAATCTAAAGGAGTGAATTTGTGAGATCCTTGTGTGTAGTTTTATTTTTATTGTAAGGTTTATATCGAGTTACGAAATAAAGGTATTTTTTGTTGTAATATCTTTGGTGGATTCATATCTTGACCGCAAATAGGCATGATAGTATTAAAGAATAAGTGATTTTAGAGAAGTAAATATTTTGAAAGGATTCTAAAAAATGATCCAGTTTTAATATATACATTGAGATTAATAATATTTTCAATAAAATAAATGTATAAAATTGTGCAATCCGCCATTTTAACTGAAACACCGGTCAGAGCGAATGTCGTCACGCCTCAGTTCCCATCACCGCTTCTTTGAACCGTTGCCATAGACACAATGCAATGTTTACTGAGGTTTGACGTCACGTAGAGAAATGACAACTGCGGGCGTTTTTGTGCGAAATTAAAAATATGTAGATGAAAATGCAATTATTTGCGTTAATACTTAGTTTATTACTGAAATAATGTTATTTTCGGTAAAAGTAGACGCGTACCTACAATATAGAATGTTATTACAAAATCTTCTAGAAACGAGCTATGGAAGGCCGTGTCCAAAATCGATGTCGCGCTCGCGAGATTTGATAATTTTAGCATGGAGACCGCGTTACGTCAACGCGTTTCGTGCATTGATAAATGTTACTTCCTTTATCGATAATATAAAAATGATGACCTTTTTCGTTGTATACTACTTTTATGCTCGCTTTGCGCTCGGTCGCGCTACGCAGCGTAGACGGGGTGCGTCACGTGCCGCGCGCGGCTTCCTCGCGTTACTAGGATCGTAAAACAAGTTTTTTATCGGTCCATCGTGCGATGCTCCCGAGGCACATTTATCGAATATGTAATAATTAATTGTTATTTAAATACGTAAAAGTCTGTCTAATGGTAATCTTAAATCTGAAAAGAGACATCTAGAAAGTCCGTTTCATGGAATTCTCTTGCCGCCAGACGCACGGAATATGTCAACAGGAATCATCCACAACTTGCCGGAGAAGTTGTGGCTGGAGTTGACCATGAGGTAGTCTCCTAATGCTATCTTGAAGGCAGACAATACCGGATTTTTTAAAAAAAGGATACCAAAAAAGACTAAAGAAAAACATTAAAGGGCTAGGTGCGCTATGCACTCTGACGCTTGGGGGCGGGCTATTTAATTATGGAAAAAGGGAAAGGAACCGATAAAGCTGCTGACAACATCCAGTTTTTGTTATTTGGTGTCTTAGGTATAAGAAGCTGATAGCATAATTGCCGGTCCTCATATTTTGCATATTAAAGTACCTCTGGCGCCTGGGCTATATCATTTAATTTGTTTTTTGTCATTAAATATTTTTTTTAACTACAATTTATGATTTTTAATCAATTATTTCTATTTCAATTCTATTTCACAACCTATTATAACCTTTAATTATTAAAAAAAAAACAATTAATGACACAAATATAATCATTAAAATAGCTCAATAGCATGTACTCAATCGATTTACTTGCTGCGTAGAGGGGGGGGGGTATAAAAAAAATTGGACCACCTGGGTTTCTGACAACATTCACATTCTTAATCTATAGGCTTTTCTGAACTAGAATCAATTGTCAGAATGCGGTCCTCGGATTTTGCACACTCAAGTACCTCTGGCCCCTGGACTATTATTAAAAACTCGGTGGTTTTTTGGGCAAAGCCTGAGAAGAGATGATAGCGCCAACTATCTATATTATAATTACTCCAACCAATGTCGTACGTTTCTGCATTTGGATGATGATTTCTATTTGTATACAATAATTTTGCCGCGTTGTTTATCGGGTCCTGTGGCGCAATGAATAACACGTCTGACTGCGGATCAGAAGATGCCAGGTTCAAATCCTTTTTTACGTTCGAGAATACTTTTTTGTTGAAATTTTAATTACATTTTTGGTTTTGAACATTTAAATTTGTTTATGTAAAAATTCAACAAAGATTAATTTTTTATAATGTTGTATAAAAGTAATCAACACTGCTAGAAGAGAAGAGAGTAGGTACCTACCTATCGAACTATGGTTTATTCCGCTCTGACTTATTAATCGGTTAGAAATTTTGAACAAATACTTTGTCTTAATTATGTCTAAACTACCCGTAATTAAAAGTGGAAATTTACCAGATACGATTGACCGCGAAGCGGCTGACGTAGGCATAGGTAAACAATTGTGTTTGCTGCACAGCAAACACATTTGGCCGCGAAGCGGCCACAATAGCAAAAATGGAAGTTTGCCAGATACAATTGCCCGCGCAGCGGCTATCGCTGGCCGCGGAGCGGCCATCATTGGCCGCGAAGCCGATTGCTTTCCTGCTAGTCCACCATTATTTTTCCACACAGGACTACAATTTAACTCCTACAATTAAGCTCCACAAAACCAAACTGTGAATCGCCACCAGTTCTGTTTCCGAGTGAGTGGATTCAGCAGTTCAATACATTAATCATCTTTACTATGTATGAGGGTCTGGCCATAGCAACTGAGATGACTGATGAGGAAATCTTGAAAATTATTGAAGGAGAACAGGATCAAGAAGACAAGGAGAAGAAAACAGGGAAACCCGATCCCTCAGCATCAACTAGGCTTTAAATGCGGCCAAATTAATTGATATTTTTAAATTCACAAAGATGACCCCAGGTCAGTTGAAGAAGTTCCAAGATTAAAAGATTTCATACCCAATATTTTGGAATATAAGAATAGTGTAAACAAAGTTGACTAACTTGTTGAATTGAAGTTTTAATTTATGTATGTTAATCAGCTATAACTAGTACAATGTAATAGTGTGTTTAGAAAAATAAATTATGTATGCTTTACTTTCACGGATACAAGTTAATTTTGTTCCTTACTCTTTATAACGAAAACGCCCCATAACGAAATAAATTGCTCGGTCCCTTGGATTTCGTTATAGAGAGCGACGACTGTATTTGTTTGTTTTTGTATTTAGTTTGAAATAATTGTAAACATAATATTTGATATTTTTATCAAATTCGATTCACACTTATCTCGTATTCGAGATGATAAAATTATAATCGATCGCGAGTGCGCTTTCGGTCGGACCCCAAGAATATGATTGACACTTAGCGCCTCATCTGGATGCGATCGATTCGGGCGATACTATACTTTATTTACAAATTTCTGTTCCAAAGTCTCATCGCGAAGGATAACCGGTGAGTTTACAGTACGCTATATCATTTTAATGATTTCCGTATACGATACTAAGTTATTGTGGCACACATGCGTCGACTCGGGTTGTTTAGAGGGCAGGTCTTCCACTAGTGAGGTGGCACATAACTATGTATTTGTATTTAGAATAATTATTTTTTGAAATTGAATTGTTACAAAATAAAAAAAGATTTGGCTTACATAACCGATCGCAAACCTTTATTAGAACTCTTTCATATCTCACTTCAGTTCGTAATATTTTTTCACCCGACAATAATTTAGTTTTCTGTCTGTCCGTAACTTCCTGTAACGTCAGACACTTATATAAAAAATTCTTTGATTTATTATTTATTTTTATAAATATTTATAAACGTATTCTTCAGGAACCGGCGGGTGAACGTCTTTTGAAAGACAATCGAATTTATGTGTGTCGTACGTACGGCTTACAATTACTAATTCGATTGTCTTTCATAAATGGAAAGACCTATAACATAGACGAAATTCTCCCCTTCCCTTTTACCCCACCCTGTCATCCTGATACATTTCTATACAAATTTACACCGTTTGACAGATCTTACCAAATTTTGCATAGTTTTTTAATATGTATAATTATAAATTATATAAACATGATAAAAATTAGTCGGAAATATTGAGAAAAAAATGCAAATTTTAATGTCGCATATCTCCATAACTATTGATATTAGGCCAAGGCTGCTTGAACATTTTCGTCTCATAATCAAGGCAAGAATATAGTCCTGCGAGGTTGTTAATGTTTTCCAAATAACCCTGTAAAAAGATGTAGAGGGGGTTATATTACATATAGATTTAAGGGGTTACGTGTAGTCAGGATTTAAAAAAAAAAATTTTTAAAGCAAAATATTTCAAAAATATTGTGTGAAAATATCAACTCGATCCGGTTATTAGTTTTAAAGATATCCAACGATAACTGTAGGGCCCTATGCTGCCGCCCGTACTGACACACGGACGGTACTAGAGACGGCCGGGCTGACAAACGGGGCGACTGTTACGGAACGCGGTTTTTACCTGATTAATTCCATGAATAATGTACGAAATTTCTTTTATACTTCTACTTTTAGACATAAGACCCATTAGGCTAACGGAGATTTGATTTAGTGTTAGTATTTCAGTGGCAGTGAAACCCAGCAGTCGATAAATAGTTGTGCGTGTATTATAATCATTTTCAAAAATTTATAATGAGACGTCATGAAGGTATGCAAGGAATATTAATGATTGCCAATGGATTAAATTATGGACCTAATGCACACCGGTATGCTGAAAAACTCGATATAGAGCGCATAAAGATTGCTGACCAACGTGCAAACAGGTCACTCGAGAAGGCAAAATGAGACGTAGATAAAAAAAAATCGACATCTTGAAGGCTTACACATCGGCAGAAGATGTATTATATGTACCAGAAATAGACGACTCTACGTAAGTAATTTTTAAAATTGTTTTTGTATTAATTATTTATGCATAAAACTTTAAACGCGTTTTTTTCAAAATAACGTTTTCAAAAACGGTGTCCACGATACTTTAAAAACTACTCGACAGATTTAAATTAAATTTAAACATCATATTTTAGGCATTATTAAAAACTTGTGCTTAATCGAAAGATTTTTTTTTTTTGACCTAAACTTTTTTTTTTTATAAATAGTAAATGAGTGATTTTTTCCCTCAAAATTCATAATTAACCTTTCAAAGACCGCCATTTTGTTAAATTTGAAAAAAAAAATAAAAAAGCTTCGATTAAGCACAAGATTAACTATTGAACTACTATTTTTTTTTGTTTCATTAAATTTAGATAAACCACTAAGAAGCACTATGGACACCGCAATGCACTATTTGCAAGACAGGGGTCAAGAATCGAGATTCTATCGTGGTCCAGTATTAATAATTTTATTTGAAATTTTCGGTATAGTTTCTTAAAATATAATGTAAAACGTTGGTATTATGTATTGAAGCAAAACATTAAACAACCGTTCAAAATTTTTTTTGAAAATGTCTATTTTTTTGCGCCTCCGACTACAAGTAACCCCTTAAATGTCGTACTTGAGTACGACGACGCGGCTTAGAATGCCTTGTGAATCACGAAAGCTAACCAACCAAGCTACCACCACGCGAGGGTGGAGGGCCACGCTCTTTTGTCCACATAACATTGCGGCGCTCCATTCTCGCTCGTCCGGCGCTCAAACTCATCAAACCAGCACCATCTCTGTTAATACCAGTGTCTGGTTCACCCGGTCACTTCCGCGGCCTTCTTTTGTTTCCGTCCTTATTAATTCTCACGTCTTATATATTATCACAATCGCAGGACGCAAATTTTAGCTGGAATAGTATTCCGCGATTAGCACTAATTTCGCATTAGAATATTCCACACGTCTGTGGAACACTTTATTCACCCGTTAGTCAATAGCACGTGTCTTTCGACACCTTACTGCGAGCCAATACTTAACCACAACACCAACATTCATAACAAAACATTAGCTCTGATGATGGACCCTGCAATGGGATCCGAAACGTCGTCCAGAAAGGTC
Organism: Agrypnia vestita; assembly: GCA_016648135.1. Classification (NCBI taxonomy): domain Eukaryota; kingdom Metazoa; phylum Arthropoda; class Insecta; order Trichoptera; family Phryganeidae; genus Agrypnia; species Agrypnia vestita. Next base: position 86,492 of record JADDOH010001857.1, read on the forward strand.
GTAAAAACACGGCTTAATACCCCAGAAAGCACAAACTAAAATTCTATAGCACGGTTTCGCATTTCGATATATATGGTTTTTGCCAGCTGTCCAGGACTGTTCTCAGCGTGATTCCATCGCCGTTTATATACACAACATTCTTTCTCGAATATTTTCCTGTGTTGCTCCGGTTTCCATATTATTTCAAAATCTTCTAAAATGATTTAAACTTAAACCGTTCGGAAATCCTCTACTGTGTGCAGTTCCTCTTGTTTCTAGAATCTCGTGCCAATATATATTTTTCTTATTATTCGTCATCAAACCTGAAATATTTTCTCTACGTGTACACTACTAGGTAAGAAGTAAGTAAGGAGGTGTGGATATTATGATATTTGAGTTCGAGGGATGTTAGCAGATAATAAGTAATACAGGCACAAAAAATAGTAAGTAAAACGTTCACACTTGAGGTATCAAGTAAAATTGTTAAATAATGGCCCGAATAAAATATATAAAATTCATATTGGTTACCATTACCTGGCGGAAGAAATGACCCGCGAAAAGCGTCTGGCAATGATAAATGTGAGTGTCCCGTATCCATCGTACCATAGTACCATCCCGGTCATCATTAAAAAATCAGGCTTGTTACTTTTACTTTTTAATTACTCAAAATATCATAATATCCAAATCTTTTGATTTACTCAAGCCTGGGTGTTTTGTGATGTATTTCGCTTCTGTAATTGGACCTCCTGGTCTGTTGAAGCGTAAAAATAATAATAAAAAAAAAAAAAAAATAATAAAAAATAATAATCTTTTTACACACGATGATATGGGAATGATTGATAGAAGATTATTTACCGAGACAAAATTTGTGTAACGAACGACTACGTCACACATTGAGAAGCTTAAGGTTTCTCGACCACGAGCTTTGAGGGTGCTGTTTGTCTGATGCCGTGTTGTTTATGTTTCAAGTGTTTACTGTTTCATTCATTGGTTGACTTTGAATTACAAGGTGAATATCTTATCTATCTGTATTTCATTGAAAGAGCGAAAGATTCCGGCTGCGTGGATAAACAAATATATATATATATATATATATATACATATTTTTTTTTTGATGTACAACATCTTTCCTCTCGCCTTCCTGCAATCTGTGACAATGATTTTGTAAAAAAGGACGGAAATGCGTAACAGGAAATAAGACGCCGGGAAAGCGCGCGCAATTTCATTTGACCTAATGGCGATTGAAAAAAAAATCATCGTTTATAAACAAATTAATGTCCAGAAATGCGTAACAGGAAATAAGACGCCGGGAAAGCGCGCGCAATTTCATTTGACCTAATGGCGATTGAAAAAAAAATCATCGTTTATAAACAAATTAATGTCCAGCAAGTGCCATCACAGCGAAGACCCACACTTCCAACATTCAACGCTTCTGATTTTGTATATATGTTGCACGTCTGGTGTCAAGCGTGTGGATGTTGTGACTTTGATATGTTTTGGCTTATATCTTCGAAACTATTCAACAAATACTTTTTTTTACATTAATGTAAACAAGTTAATGATTTACATTCTCTAATTTTATGTAATTTAAGTGATTATTTTTAAATATTTATTCAAAGTTTTCATACAATATGTATAGCGGCACACTACCGCCATCTATGAAAATGAATAAAAACGTATGATTGACTAAACTAGGGATGGGTCGTCGATGTATTTACCGTCGACGAAACGAGACCATCCACGTCCATCCATCGACGAGACGATCAACTAGTTGAATTCGTCAACTAGTTGACGCGTCAACTTCGTTACGCGGACGTCGCGGACGTTCTATCTAAACATCGGGACGATGGTCAACTATCTACGGTTCAACGCGACGCTTCTCGACGGCTCAACCGTTGGCTATTTTTATGACGTTAATTTTTAAAATTTAAAGAAGTTCGAAGGAATATAGTTTCGGGAAAAGTAAAACCGCTACTTGTGCTTATATGTAAAAATAAATATTTTATTATTTATTTTTTTACGCACATTATAGGCTTTTACATATTGTTTTATATACTTCTTTCTATGTATAACAAAGAAAGAAGTAGGTATACACAGCAATATCAGGTGTAAGCAGTAAAATATAAATATAAACGAGTAGCTTGTTGGTCTTGTGGTTAGGACACTCGCCTCGTGATCCAAAGGTCGCGGGTTCGAATCTCAGCCCAGACTAGCAAGTTAGTCCTATTTTCATAGCACAAGCGTTTAGCTTAGTTTGAAAATAGTAAGAATATTGATGTGACACGTATTCCGTGTTCGCATCTCTATTAAAAAAAAAAAAAAAAACTACATATATTAGGTCCTTACATATGAAATTGACGTTTAGTATGGGAGGAACATAAAGCCGATTTTTTTTATTATAATATATTTATTTAATCAAAGTATGTACCATTGCTATCTATGCACTTTTGCCATCTCATAGGTAGTTCATCGATCCCTTTACTTAAAAAACCATTCGGACGGGAATCGATAAAATCTTTGAAGGCGGTTTGGACTGCCCCATCGGAGTTGAATTTTTTCCTTTGCAAGAAGTTATCCAAATTTCGAAAAAAATTGTAATCTATTGGGGCAAGGTCCGGAGAGTACGGTGGATGTCTTAGACATTCCAATTGAAGCTCCTCTAATTTGGTAGCCGTCTGTTGTGCAGTGTGTGGTCTAGCGTTATCATGAAGCAGCAGTGGCCTAGAGCGATTACCCAGCCTCGATTGTTTAGCAGCTAGCTTTTCCATCATGGTTTGCAGTTGCTGACAATAGACATCTGCCGTAATCGTCTGGCCAGATTTAAGAAAGCTGTAGTGAACGACACCAGCACTAGTCCACCAAACGCTCACAAGTAACTTTTTTGGAGTCAATTTTCGCTTGGGGCATGGTTTGGCTGGTTCGGCAGGGTTCAGCCATTGCGATGAGCGCTTCCGATTATCGTACAGGATCCACTTTTCATCACAGGTAATGATTCGATTTAAAATCCCTTCATTATTGTGCCGGTTGAGTAATGCAACGCAGCAGTCAACGCGCGTTTGTTGATTTGCTTCACTCAATTCGTGAGGTACCCACCTTTCAAGCTTTTTCACCTTACCAATTTGCTTCAAGTGGATTAAAACAGTTTTATCACTAACACCGCAGCCTGCAGCTAACTCGGATGTGGTTTGCGATGGATCCGCTTCCACAATAGCCTTCAATTCTTCATTATCAACTTTGGTCTCCGGCCGTCCACGGGGCTTGTTCTGCAGGTCGAAATTTCCAGAACGAAAACGTTGGAACCAAAAACGCACTGTGTTTTCTTTTGCGGCACCGTCGCCATACACATCATTAATCCTTCGAGCCGTTTCTGCAGCACTGGTGCCACGGTGGAACTCGTACTCGTAAATAACGCGATATTTTAAGTTTTTCATTTTGTAAACTGAGTGACGCAAAGAAAAAAACAATTGAGGAAAAAACAAATGAATTATAATTTTCAAAACACAAATACATGAGTAAATAGCTGTATAAATTTGGATTTGGAATTCCTAACCAAAGAGAAGATATTTGAGATCAAATTTGCCAGTACGGCAAAACGCCAATTTCATATGTAAGGACCTAATATATAAGCAGTGAAAGTATTGGGTATAAGCATTAAAATGTGTAAATTAAATGGAAGGAAACAATGATTTTGCGTAATAAAGGCACCAGTTATGAGGTACGGTAAAAAATACTTTACATTTATTTATTATCTATAAATTTATAAATAAATACATAATTTAAAAATACTTACATTTGAGATGTTATATAGAAATTTATTGAAGAATACATCTTTCAAAGTCAGGCTTTCACTTTGTGGTGACATTATTAATAAATAAATATATCTGTATTATTTGTCAACTTTAGTTTAAGGCTCAATCTGAGAAAAGGAACATTGTTCCCGAAACATGTAAAAAACCAATAAAAAGTGGTGTAAACAAAATTATAATAGATTTATTTTTTTATCTATAAAGTTGAAAATAGGGAATTTTTAATAAAAATTAATTAAACCTAAATTCAAGATTATATTACATATACAATAATTAATGTTGGACTCCTGAATAAGGACCATAGTTAGGTATAGAAAATTTTATTCCCTACAAGTTTGTTTATCATTTATATGCTAAAGTTGAAAAGTAAGGAAATAACACAATAATTAAATTTTTGCATCCCTTTTCAGGTAGATATAAGAATCGAGATCGATCGAATAAAATATTGATTTTAGAAAAATATCTATTGAATTTTATCTATGATTTTAGAAAAATAGCTTGCCTGTTAATTAATAATAGTTCAATAAAAAATAAAATAATTAAACAGAATTGTTTTATTTTATACAGCGTAAAATTGGGAATTCACCGAATCGTCGCACGTGACATCACAAAAAATCAAGTAAAAAAATAATAGATAATAGCTTATTAAGCCTATCTCGCCCTACGCATGTATTCAAATTTCAAATCTCTAGTCATAGTTCGTGTACACAGATCTGCACTCTATGGTAGTATACTTTAGAGTTGAAATGAAATTACCCGTCGAGCCGTCTATGACGTCTATGGCATCTACAAGTCGACAGCGAGAGATGAGAGAGAAATAAACGGAGATGTTTTGTCTTGCTCTCGCTCGTTGCTTTGCATTGCGTTAATCTCGAATCGTCCACCGACCACGGCGTCCGCTGTCCACCGTCTACGAATTCAACTAGTCCATGCGATAAACGTAGACGGTCGACGCGTCGATGCAACGTCAACGGTTGATTTCAACTAGTCCGTCCATTCAACGCCCATCCCTAGACCAAACACATTTCTAAATAAAAATGCGTATGTAGGTATACGGTACCTACCTTTAATCCGGCAAAATTAAATAATAAATAAATGCTCACACATTTTCTTTACTTGCATTTACTAATTAATAAATATATCGGTATTAGCTTTTTTAAATTTTGATGTTAATTTCTGTTGCAGCTCAATTGATATTTTTAATTGTGAAATGTCAAATGTTACACGCCATATGCGACTACTGTAAGGCTCGCTCGTTTTCTTGCAACAAATATTATCTACATACGAAATAGTAAATACTAATTATTTAAATTTACACTAAATTGAACTTCGTTATGCACACACGTAGGGTAAAATTTATCACCGGGTGTAGTTTATAACCTGATGATGAAAGGGACTGCCCCTCTCGCAACTAAAGTAGTGATAAATTTAACTCAACGTGCATTACAAGTTCAATTTAGTGTAAATTTGAATAATCATGTTGCACCGTAGGGACGCATCGATAGGCACTTTTGCCAATAGGATACCGATATTTATAAAAAAATATCGACGATACGGATACCGATGCGGACAGTGAAGATTTGTATAAGATACTTGTTTAATATTTATTTAGAACGTTTACTTTATAATGAAATTTTAAAAATTGTAATTAAACGAAACATTACGTTTAGATGATTTATTATATGAGTAGCTTGTTGGTGTAGTGGTCATGACGCTCGTCTAGTGATCTGGTGGCCCGTGGTTCGAGCATCATTCCAGGACACCAGCAATTTATTCATATTTTCATAGTACAGGCTTAGTTTGAGAATAGCAAGAATGAAATTATGAAACGCGGGGATTCCCCGGGCGTAGATAAATTGTGCCGCGTTTAAACATGAAGGAATTAAGAGCCCCCAGTACTGATATGCGCGGGCTCGCCGCCGCACGGTGATCAATTTGTATGAACGTTAGTTGGAAGCGAGGATTAATTTTACGGTCGTGAAAATTTTTTTAATCTATTTATTTAACAAACTACATGTTTTATATTAAACGAAAATTATTTATGAAAAAAATAAATTGAGTATCGCATAGATTTGACAACAGTGTAATGTGCCTGCACACGCTGCCGGGTCGTGATTTCAGTCAGTACCGTTCGAGACAGCGTCGAGTGTAGTCGCGAATTTGAAACTTTAGCAAACATATAACGAAAAGTGTGAAATACGGAAAACATTGTGGAAGGTAGGATTTATGACATAAATAATATTAAAAATATTTTTATTATGTTTTTGATACAATGAAATATGCTGTCACAAAAGTACTTTTTCCATGATTTTACATGAAAAAAAATCTATGTATTTTTTCATCGACACTATTTTTATTTCACTAAATAACGTTTTTAGTAACATTTGCATATTTTTGCATATTTTAAACCAACCTTTCACTAAATAACGTATTTAGTAACATTTGCATATTTTTGCATATTTTAAAGATATTAATTTTTTGCAGAGAGCCGAAAAGTACTGACACGACGCGAACTTTTTTAATTGTTCATAAGAAGAATCAATCCATAAGATTCTTATTCATGGTGCTGATGTTATTGAAACAATGATACTCCATATAGGCCAGTTATCAGAAGATGCTCAAGAAGCGAGGCACAAATAATATAGAAAATATAGAGAGCACAATACTCGAAAAATTTCTAGACTCAACACCAATGGAGATTTGCTTAATATTTTATTAGTTTCTTCAGATCCCATAATTTCAAGTATTAGGAAACTCCCAATAAAAAAAGCAAGCATTCTCCCCAAAGAGGTTTTATCTTTATTAAATATTCCAACAATAATAGATTCCAAAAGAAGACTACAATTTGATGACGCTACTTTAGACTTTAATAATAATCGAATTTTTATTATATTTTATTTTATGTTGTAATTTAATTTATAGTCAATAAACATTTATTAAGTAAACATGCTTTGCTGGTTTTTTATATTTGTTTTACTATTACATAAAAAATATAATTAACACAGTATATGTTAGTCAATTTGATGAAATATACTATTTCTCAGGTGTCGTATATCACTAACTACAGAATAAAAAAACTCTAAAGATCACTTTCAACCATTACTAGGTATCATATAATATAAAATATCATTTTCTACTTGTGTAAAATTCATAAAAACTAATTTCCAACTAAATGCTCAAAATTGGGCCGTGCCCCCCGCGCCCAGCGCGCCGCGCACGCCCATAACAGACTATACTATTTAATTAATTACAATTTTTGAGTACGAGTTATAATTTTTTACATTAATGACAGTGAAATTTTCTTAGTATGCATGTACAATTTAATTAAAATAATCAACGTTTTAATGGTTTTATGGATACTGCAATATAGGTAAATAAACGTTTAATTTTGGTCTTTTTGAAAACGATATATTTAACAACTTGTCGAAAAATATTAATGTCTGAATAGCACCACTTCTTTTTCAAAGTTTATACAATCAATTTGTAAATAAAATATATGGTCTTTATTTGAAAATACACGAGATTAGTGTACCAAAGATAACTCTATTGCATGAAAACTAAAATAGTGTTTCGGGGTTATAATTTTTTTGATGTTATAACAATATGTTCATATTTTTTAAGAAAATGCTTCAAGAGTAAATGGATCTATCATAATAAAATTGATTAAAAGCCTGTTTAGCTATGGGTTTTGCAAAATGATTTAATAAGTTAACGTTAAATTTAGCAAAATCGAGAGCAAATACGAAAATCGTGTACTGGGGCCTCTTAAGCGTGAAGATGGCGCATTTGCACATGGATTATATATAGTGGGAAATTCAAAATGTATCGGCAAATTAATTTCGCCGGTTCCGATATATCGGAAAACACACGATATCGCCGATATATCGTTATCGGTATCGGATGCATCCCTAGTTGCGCCACAAAGTAACTGCCATAGCACTCATTAATTGTAAGTACTAAGCTCATTAACCTTATCAATAGTTGTCCTATGATACTTTTTCCTAAACTTTATAGTTTGGGCAAAAAAAAAAGTTTTGTATTTTTTGTATGGAGCGGATCAAATAAAATTAAATTTCTGCGAAGTGGTGACTGACCCTGATTTGAAACCTTTTTTTTCTCATACCTTGTCTAGTCTACCATCGTTTGATGCTATTAACGTGTACATAAACTTGCAACTCTACCAGATAAATGGATCGAAAAAATAAAAAAACGTATATATTTATAATATTATTTTTTATTTTCTTAATTTCTTTTATGTCAAACTCAATGTGAAATAGTGAGTACAAGTACATTATAACACAAATAATCAATAAAAAAACCCAGCAAAATTAGACTAAAAACTAACTTTTACTTATGTAAATCCAACTTGTAACAACTGGCCCTTAGTTACTGTAATGATGTTTAACTTTTTGCAAAAAAGAAGTCATAAATATTGCCCATGTTATTTATCATTCCAACTTGTAATTATACCATTCTATGTTGGTTAAAAATGTTATGTCGGCTGGCTATAAGTTAAACGTAGTTTCTTTCTTTTTAATTTCAATTGCTGGATAAAAGTGAATGTAAAATTTACTTAAATAGGGTAACAGAACAATGCAATTCATTCGCTTTAATACAATAAAATGATTTAAATCTTGCAAAAATTGAATTTTTTTTACAAGGTTTTTATCATTTTATTTGAGTTGTATTGAAGCGAATGAATTTTTCATAATCGATATAAGTTATTGTAATGATAGTTCAACTTTTTGCAAAAAATAAATCAGAAATATAAAAAAAATGCAAACTTTGATATTGAATATCTCCGTGGCTATTTATTGATTGGCTATTAGATCATGTTCGCTGCAACATTTTCGACTCATTATCAAGGCAGGAATCCACCTGTAAAGTTTTTTTCTACTAGCTATGAGACACTCTGTATAACATAAGGTATCTTCTTGCAACAGTATATAACAAGGTTTATATATATATATATATATATAACAGTATATAACCTGCCGACAAATGTCTGAAATCTACATCTTGTACAAGAAAACTAAAAAAAGAAAACAATACAATTTATTTATGACAAAATAAATTATATGAAACAATTAGAAAGATATACCCACGTATTAAAAATATTTGCACCGGCATACGAACCCGGAGCTTTTCCTAGTCTGGGGACTACGAATCCACATTCGGTACGGTAACCAAGATTACGGGATTCATTGCATAATGTGAAGTCAATAGCAATATCGAATAATAGACTTCATTTACAGAAGAATACACACAAGTCTCAAATTTTCCGTAACCTTAAGTATGGCGAAGTGTGGCAGAATTGTTACCGCACTTCCCCGGCAAGGAAAGGTCCCAGATTTGTAACCCGGTGGTAAACATTTTTCATTATTCATATAAATTAACTTTGTAAAAACCACTTATTTATTGTTTTTTTTTTCAATAAATAACTGTTTTTTTCAAAGTTAATTTATATAAATTATAATTATGTCACCACAAAATAAATTTGCTATATTTGAAGAAGAAAATATTTTTCCGATACATCCATTTTTCCGTATTTCTTTCATATTGATTCGTATAATTTGATTTTATTATCATAGAACTGTATTCCGAAATTCACAACGAAATATGTTTTCAAAAAAAAGAAATATATTTATGTCTCGACAGCGAGGATAATTATAAGGATGACCAACCAAAGTGCAAAAGACCCAACGATAATATCGGCAATATTTATGTGAAGTACTGAGAAGAAAATAAAGCATTTCGCGCAAGAAAAAAAGGAACACTCCTTTTTTGGATGATGTAATAGTTTAATATTTTGCATCAGGCTAAACCGCTAAACCCAAGTTCGCGCTGATATTCACGGGTCATATAGAAAATTTCGTTTGGATAAATGATAATATATTAATAGTTTTTTAATGTATTGAATGAAGATGGGCGTAGAATGGAGTATAGTGCTTTTTATTAATTATTATAATTTTGGACGAAAATGTTGCAGTTTTAAATAAATGTGTGTATAAAAACCATTACTTTTGATGTCTAAAACTGTGATACATTTTTTTTATCGGCTAGAAGATGTGGTTACAGACAGGATGCCTCTATTGCATCTGTGCAGCCTGCAATACTGATTAGTACCATAAATTAAACTCTCGCGAACGTGCGCCCCAAGGCTCGGAGTTTGGGAAAGTCCGAGTTTTTTGGACCCGGACCCGTTGGGTGTGTTTCTTCTCGATTGCATCGCGTTCGTGGACGATTTTCATCCCTTTCACACTCCAAGAAGAAGTTCCCAAAAATCTGAATATAACGATTCATTATATAAACTGTAAAAATAATGTAACATGCAACAATGAGTGTACTAAAATTAATTATTTATTTATTTATTTGTTTACGCCCATTAGGCTTTTACATAAAGAGTATAGAATAAATTTCAGAAAGCACATACATTAAAAGTTTCAGGAATAGCACCAAATCATGAGTATAAAAATTAAAAATGTAGAGTAGGTAACGAGCAGCAATGCGTATAGGCTTTTACATAAAAAAATATATCATAAAATTAAAAAGAACAAACATTAAACAATATAAATTACAAGTAGCAAATTATTAAAAGTACCAGGAATAGCACCAAAACATGGGTACAAAAATTAAAAATATAAAGTACAAAGCGGCAATGTGTACGAAAAATATATATTACCCACCATTACATATTAACAGCTGAAGTCAGTAACGAAGCAGTATTGCCTCTTTAAGTGTGAATATTGTGATTATATAATAATGTGATTATAAGTCTAACATTAAATATTTGGGAATTACAATTGACAAACATGTCAAATGGCAAGGCCATGTCAATCTCACCGTGGAACGACTGAGAAAACTGATCTATGTCTTTTATAACCTACGCAATATATTGAACAAAAATACTATTAAAATGGTATATTACGCATTGGTGCATTTCTTCTTACAGTATGGTATTATTGGATGGGGAGGGGCTTACAAGACCACCGTACAGCCATTAATCATAATGCAAAAATAATTATTAAAACGATTCTCAAAAAACCTTATGTAAGTATATTTCAAGAATTTAATGTACCGTCACTCACAAAAATATACAAAACAAACTCCCTATGCCTAATTTACAAAGAATATTTTATAATTAAATCTCACCCCTTAGACTGTATAAGTGGTAGATATAGAACAAAGGGACAAATAAAGATACCATCTTCAAGAACCACCATGGTACAACATCATTATACATACTTGGGAGTTAAATGGTACAATATTGTCAATACAATACATTGTTGTCGCAAAACAAATTTCAAGAAAGGAACATTCCAAAATACGAACAGTTTAAGAAAGAAGTCAAATCCTTGATTTTCGACAACGATGAATTGTAACATTGCCCACATGTCTCTTTTATACTTTAATTCTTTAGTTCTTCTTTTATACTTTAATTTAGCTTGTAAATACTCCTCCCATAAGCTCGAGCTTTGGCTCATGTTATGGGGAGTATAATGTCAGTAAAAATGTTATAATATAGAATCAATTTATTATAAGAAAAACATGTATCTACTGTATAAATAAAAAAATAAAAAAAATTCTCGAGTAAACCTGGGTCGACGTTTCGGCACGGTAACGCGTGCCATTGTCAAGGCTTGGTCTCAAAGTTAGGACTGAACCATACTTTTACTTACTTTTACTTTATTTTTACTTTTATTCCTTGTGTATATGGTCTTATTTTTTAATGATTGTCCCTTTGAAAAAGTGCTCATAGAAAATAGGAAAAGCAACTTTGAAACGATTTTAGTGAGGTGATTGATCAAAGCAATTTCTGTGAGATAAAGGATTTTGTTTACCTCATTATTCTAGAATAAAACGTATATAAAATACTTCTTCAATATTAAGCAAAATAGCTTTATGGTAATATAATTATTATTAATAAAACTTTGTATTATTATTATTATTTATAAACTTTGTATAAAACCAGTGTTTGTTAAATATTCACCACGTTTCGGGACCAATGATCCCTTCATCGGGATACAACGTGCATACATTAAATATCAAGGATAAGGATATTAAAAAAAATCGCTGTTTATAAATCAATTTGCAATGATTGCAATCATTTTTATACCGGTAAAGCTTGTATAAAGTTTGATATTAGAATTAAGGAGTACCTAGGTATTTACTTGAGATTTAAAAAAAGTAATAAGTGAATTTGAAAAGCAAACCATTATTTTTATAATAAGGATTTAGAAAATTTATAAACAAATAGCATCGAATTGCAGATAGATAAATTAGAAATTAGAAAAAGTATTAATAGCAAATTAAATGTTATAAAGAACCAAATCCTTTTTGAAAACAAATTTGAGATAAAACCTTTTAAATTTGTTTTCAAATTAGTTCGTAATTAATAATTCAACTCCCTTCTATTTATTTTTTGTTTTTGTTTAATGTCTTTACTTCTATTTTTAATTTTTAGTATATGTACCTACGATGTATACTGATGAAGGTACAATTTGCCGCAAAAGCCCCAATAAATAGTAAAATTTGCTACTAATATAAAGTGTTTTCTTTATATTAGTAGCAAATAAAAGAAATATCTTAAACTTTTGAATCCTTATTTATTTGATGTTCAAATTGCCTACATTTAAAACATGTTGTCTCGCACATCTGTGGTATAGTATTTATACATATAAAATCATTTAATTTGAATCGATGGTTGTACTCTGATGTTTCTATTTCTTCTCTTTTGTCGGTCTTCGGACAATATTAAAGTGGTGAAAATTTCGAGAAAGACAATATTAGGCACTAGATGGCACGAGATTGGATTTTGCCCGGGGAGTAAATATGTTAAGGGTAGTAAGTTCAAGAGTGGCTTCTGCCTAGATTGGGTCGGCCAAATGATCGTGAAGCGAGATTTAGATGGACGGGACATGTGTTACGCATGGGCGATCACAGACTTCCGAAGCGGGTCTTATATGGGGAGATAGTGGGCAGGCGAAAGGCCGGAGGACAGAAGAAAAGGTATAAAGACTGTCTCCGAGAATCGCTGAGCCTATTTGGAGCACCTGAGAACTGGGAGCAGCTGGCACAAGATCGTGTAAGCTGGAGGAGAGTCTGCTCTCAGGCTGATGGTGTTGCGGCGGCCAGACGATTAAAAAATGAGCAGCGAGCCGCAACCATGCGTCAACGGAACCGACCAATGCAACCTGACCCCTTCCTATGTGAAATATGCGGGAGAGAGTGCGCCTCTCGAACAGGGCAAAGCTTACGAGAGGCGCAGCAACAACTGAGTCAGAATGGCGAGGGGATCCTCGATTACGAGGCCCGGCTACAACAACATGGAAAATGGGTGCCACGAGTCGTGCTGAAATTGAGCTTGATGTTTTAAAAATCATATTTTTACGAGGACAAACCAATCGGCTTTGCCAATTGCTTCTTCTAGGTAACGGCTGCTTCGCGTTCAATGCTGGCCGCTGCATGACTACGATCTTTTTTAAATTTATTATAAAAACATGAATTGTCCACCATAGTACAACTTAAATAGCTAACGCAAAATAATACCCAATTCTTAAAATGATTTAAATAATAATTTGACATACAATTCCCAAAACACATGTGATACCTGGTAATAGATTATAATTATGGGTTATGCTGTCCTAGCAGCAATTACTATTATTAGCCTACTTTCAAAGAATTTCGAACGTGTCTTAGGCAAAATGTCCACTTAACCTAATTGTTTTCTGACGGATATTCAAAAACTTGCCAGAGGATATGAAATTATAATTTATGAAACGAGATTTTGAGCTCTTTTTAAATTTTTTTCTTGAAGTGGGTATTGGATGGACGTCAGTATAAAATAATAAATACATTTTTTTGTAGATTAATCTAATGTATAAGAGACATATAACTCTATTAGATTTGATAAAAACGCTACTTTGGTGTTTTTTTTATTGGCAATAGAGACTGTAAATACTACGATAATAGTTGTGGTCTCATAGTTTTTTAAACATTGATTAATGAAAGTGTAAATCATTAATAAATGAATAATTTATCTGAATTGTTATCGGCTTCTTTGGTGGTCGGTATACATCCATGTATATTGTTCAACAACCGTAGGTTTCTTAAATTTTTTATACAAAACGGTTGCCTTTCAAATAATATTGGAATATAAGGATAATGTAGTTGCTGTGCAGGTCATTCTCCCTCGCCAATTTATAGTTGGTCCGTCCTCCTAACCTGTTTTCGTAATGTTCAGAGAGTCACGCGCCTTATTTCTATTTTATTTTATATCTTTGTGAATTTTATGCATCGTTAAAATGAACCCTACTATACAAAATTCCACAGACTCCTAAGTATAGATTATTCGATTCTTGAGTGCTTAAAGTGAGACCTGCCAATATTTATCGTAAATTAAAGCATACTTGGAGTCTCATTTACAGAGTATGAGTCATTCACTCGAACAACAATTCTTCCAAAAAATACTAAAATTCAAACAGCGATATTTTTATATAAATGTTCTGAGAATATAATTATTGCATTTTGTCCACAGATGGATAATTATTTTTTAAGGTAAATTATAGAAGTTTCACAAAGACGAAGCGTTCATGTGAGAAACGTGTGTGGAAGTCTTTTTGGCGGCCCTCGTAGCCCAGTGGGCATGACAGTTTGTTTATCACAACTAGGATTCTGGGTTTGATTCCCGGTGAGTTCACGATTAATCTATGTGATTTAATCAAGCCTGGGTGTTCTGTGATGTTTTTCGCTTCTATAATTGGGCCACTTGAAGCGTAAAATAAAAATGACCATGCTTATGATAAATGCTTCAATGTAGGAGGTAATTTTTTGAAGCTAAAAGGTCTTTAATTTCTGTATTAACTGTATACAAAAGTCTGTACACATTTCAGTTCATAGCTTGCCTGATCCAAGCCTGCTCTGATATTCTGTTTAATTTTTTTCAAATTTTACAATAAATCATTTCACATTAATTTTATCAGTTGTAACATTAATATCTAATCACGTTCCAACATACACACCGTTTTTTAAAGGTTCTTGGAGTATGTGGACTTTATTTTTCTTTATGAATTTACCGGTATTTCCATTTTTATAAACACATTATAACATGAGCAGTGGCATTTCCTTTTTAAAATTTATTGATTTTTGTTTACTTTTTCATGTACATAATAATTAAATGTTAACTCAGTGATCCGAAAAAATCTGTATGTTTGTGCACTAGTTTCTTTCTGCGAAGCGTCCTGATTATCGATAATAACGAAATGTAATTATAATAGTTGCAGAAATCAATGGGTTAGCTTTTGCTAGGTGGCCGATGTTAACCGCTGTATGCTCGCGATCTGTTTTTCATTTGTACTTATTTTTCAATGTTGAAATACATATAACTGCCAAAAAGGGGAAGGGGTCTAGACAGTACCATCTAACTTGAAAAAATTATCTCGAATACGTTAATTCCTGATCTCGCATTCCTATTATATAGGTGGCGTTTTGCAATCACACGGTATTTCGCAAGATTGAAAAAATAATAATGAATCAGATTCTTGAAGGAAAAGTCTTATTATTTATTTACAAATATAGATTGATCATCATCATAACTGTTGGCTCTACAATCCCTGGTGGGTCTTGGCCTCACGAGTCTTCCTCCACCGATCTGTGTTGCGCCAGCTCTCTCTAGTTCTTGATCTCCAAGACAGAAATGTCTTTGGTTACAAATCATACACTTCATCTTCGTTTCGGCCTGTCTATGCTCCCTCGTCCTATTGGTCTTGCATTCAGCGGGGAGTTGGGTGTTTGTTGTTCAGTCATTCTTACATCACATTACCCAACCACCGAAGTCTTCCCAATTTTATTATTAAACAAAGTATAGAACTCATTGTCGTAGAGTATGCGCCAAAGTTCATTGACTAGAAGCGGTCCAAAGATACTCAAATTTTTAATTTCAAAACGTCCAGTGCTCGCTCCTTCCTCTTAGCCAGTACCCAAGTCTCAGCTGCCCTGGTCTGATGAGCGTTTTGTACAGCAATACTTTAGTATTTATGGACATCAGCCTGGATTTTATTTGATTTTGGAGGCGGAAATAATATCGATTCGTGCCCATTATGCGCTTCTGAATCTCCTCCGAGGTATTATTCTTGTATGTTATCAGAGATCCGAGATAGCGAATCTTGGTAGCGTTCCAAAGTTTTGGCTTCCACATGACAGTGTGGGGGTTTGTTACCAGCATCCAACGGCCATGTATTTGGTCTTTTGCCGATTTACTATCAGACCCATGTTTTAGAGAGAACTTTCTAGATTTATAAAGGCATTATGTATGTGCGAATTGAATGTTCCTTTAATCTCAATGCTCGAGTCTCGAATAATTTTTTCTAAGGCTACGTTGAATAAGAGGCAAGCCAATCGTTCTTGTCTCACCCCGTGGAGCGCTTCAAAGGGCTCGGACAGATCACTGCCCATCCGGACACACCCATCGCTGGGGACTTCGTTAATTTCATCAAATTGATCAGCTTGTATAGCATTCCAAACGACCTAACTCATTGCAATGTAAAATACGCATTGTACAATGAAATATAACGTACAATGAAATGAGTTAGTGCTATCATCAGGTGACGAATTTCGACATTTTATTCTTTCTAAGGTTTTATAAATATAGTTTTTATTACCTTACACTTTTGCCGATACGATACCGATATTTTTAAAAAAAGATCGACGATACCGATACCGATGCGGACAGTGAAGATTTCAAAAGGTGTAAAAAGTTGTGGGTTTAGATTAGAAACAGACGAAATTACTTGTATACTATTTATTTAGAATGTTTACTTTATTGCGAAATTTTAAAAATTGTAATTTAACAGAACATTACGTTCAGATTATTATACGAGTATCTTGTTGGTGTAGTTGTCATGGCGCTCGTCTAAGTGATCTGTTGATTGGTGGTGCGAGCTCCATCCCAGGATACCAGCAATTTAGTGCTATTTTCATAACACAGGCTTTTGGTTTAGTTTGAGGATAGTAAGAATATTGATGCGACATGTATTTCTTGTTCGGAATGAAATTATGAAACGCGAGGATTCCTCGAGCGTAGATAAATCGTGCCGCGTTTAAACGTGAACGAATTAAGCGCGAAGATGGATTATCTATAGTGCGAAATTTAAAATGTATCGGTGTATCGTCAAATGAATATCGCCGATTCCGATATATCGGAATACCCACGATATCGCCGATATATCGGTATCATCCCTACACCATACCTTTATCGTCATACATCGTAGTTTGAGTCAATTTAACTTAACACATTGTTGAATAAATAATTAACTAACCATCACGCCGTTTTCCCGAAGGGTTAGGCAGAGAGGATAGACCGCCATATCTTGACACACCACTTTTGCTTCGGCTACATTCATACATAGTCTCATGCGAGCTCTACGGTTGTTGAGGATTTTAACAGGGCCATCCCCCAATATTTGTAGTATTTGATCATGCCAGATATTTCGCGGACGCCGTCTATTCCTGTTGCCTTCAACGCTCGTCTCATATATTTTCTTAACCATCGTTTCCTCACTCATACGTTCTACATGACCAAACCATCTCAGCATTCCTTTTTTTAGTCTGTCTACCACACTACAGCCAGCATTACATTCACTTCTAATTTGCTCATTCCTCACTATCGACCAAAGATTTTCCACATTTCCCATAAAGATTAAGTTTTTACCTAATTGCATATAATGCTGATGAAATATTATTTTTACATTATTATTGTTATGTGTATTATAAAAATACATTAAAATATTTCCGCGATCCCTTTAAATAAATCATTTTATAATGTGACTATAGAACGACGTCGTTTTATGTCACTTTGACAGTTACCAATACCGTAGATAAGATATGGTAGAGCAGAAAAAATTCATATGATTCCGCTACTTGGTGTTTTATCATACTGGCAATATAGACAATTTACGTCCACCATATTCACCATTACGAGGTAGAGTAATCAACTATCCTAATTTCGAATGTGCGTCTGTCTGTCCGTAATTCGCTGGAATTACGCCGGAATTACCACAACAACACTGATGACAAGAAGCTAATTATTCCCGGGCGCCCGAGTGTGACACGTCAATACACGCAAGGGTCGTTATTAATTATTATTATGATTTTTTACGGGTTTACGACTAGTGTATAAATTTTTTTTTTTTTAATCGATAGCGTAGAATAAAATGTCTTATTTTTTTAACTCAACCTGTACTTGTCACAATGTTGACCCAAGCTGGGTGATAATTTTCACGGTTTGGAATTTGCTCGATATCCAAATGATTGTTTGTCCACACAGAATGAACACAATATCCCGGTCATTGACACGACTTTTAATTGTTAGATAAATCGAAGACGTTTATTTTCGGACGTGATGAGCAAAAAATTTTGATATCGTTTTTTTTTGTTAATCTAATTTGAATAAATTACGGAATAGTGATTAAAATACGTTCGAGTGACAAATAATTATATTGACTAATATTGAATTACGAGAGGCATGATTTATGATTAAAAAATATTTTGTAATATTAGTTTATTATAAAATTATGAATTGAAAAAAATGTTAAATGTGTCTATTCAAGTGGAGCTATTCCCAAAATATTATTGTTTTACATATTCTTTTTTTTTTAAAAAAACCTTGTAAAAACTACATTTCAACCTGTTAAAAATTATTTTATTATGAGGAAATGTTAATTATTATTCCATTTTTTTAACGTAGTCTTCGTTATTTAAAATAACAAAATGTTTCAGGGCCATTGCATTCACAAATCGCAATAAAAATACTTTAAAAAAAATGGGTGACATTTGGGTAAATTTGGGAAAAATTAAATTACCTACCGTTTTGCAAAAAAATGAACAAAATAGATTTTTGGAGTGCGAATTTGATGAAATGTCTATACATAAGTTGTCAGTACATACCCCGTTCAAAAGTGATTTAATTCTAGTCCGAGTTGTGACAGTTCACCAGACAGCACATTAACTAATGAAAATCGATCCAGCACTCAAAATGAACCATTATATACATAAATCAATAACGACGTAAACATTGGAGAGACGTTAATTGTTCTGGTTTCGGACGGGCAGGCTTGTGCAAGTCGAGTACTGGATCATTACACGGATTGCAAAATAATTAACCTTGAGCTTCATTTGTCAGACATTTATCCTCAAATGTTTTATTTATTTATTGAAACGTACACAATGAGTACATAGTAATATACTTTTAATCTTTTTTTTTGATTTTACAGTGTATTTCATTATTGTTTTTTAGTTTTATGTAAAAGTTAATCACTCGGCCGTGTTCTGAAAATAGCAACATACTATTCCTGTATGTTGACAGTTATTGTATAATATAAAGTTGTAATGCCGCCAATTTACGTTTTAAGTTTGACAGGCTTGAAATTAGTGAATGAAAATAAAAGTCCCGAAAAATAAAATAAAAATCAGGTCCCAAAGTGGCTTCGGGAAAAGTTTTCATTTTTAGGATTGGATGAAAACTCGAAAAGTTATTAGCGTTGCAAAGTGGGTTTTCGGATTAAAATTAACAAAGCTGAAATTCAACTCAGTTCTGAGGTGGAGAAAGGTCCCGCGACGAATGTATTTCCCAAGACGTTGGCGGGCTACGCCCGTCTGGGGAACTTGGAATTTCTGGAATCGAGCCTCTCGACCGACGAGTTTTTTTCGTGAAAAACTAAAAGAACCACAATGACAGTGCATACCGACAAAGTTATCAAAATGTGTTGTCACCGACGTCTAGTCGACGTGCAAAATTTCAGTTCGATTGGATGGTGTTCATTTTCACTTCCAATACATTTCCACACACATGTACGGCAACGAAACTAAAATAAAGAATTTAATAACATCTAAATGTATATACGAGTACTAACATATTTTATAAAGACGTAAAGTTTATAGTTTGGATGCAAGAGGTAATCTCCGATCTTACTCATCCGATTTCAAAAATTCTTTCACCAATATGTAGAATGGACCTTCAGGGCGAACACAGGTTTTATATCATCCCGTTAAAATAGAAGGGTTTTTCGTGATGACCTATTTTACAATTAAAGTTGACGAAAAAATGGTTGAGCGATGCGTTTTCTACGAACGCTGTCTTAACGGTAAGAGATATTTAAATACTTTCTATAGAGAAGTTGTAGAACTCAAAAAGTCCGCGACCACATATATCTCTATATGTTCAGTTTAATTAATACATAAATTGGTATGACTAAAAAGTACGACTATAAGTTACTAAAATACATAGTTTATAAAAAAAGACTTTAGAAGAAGGTGGCTTCGTTTACCAATGAATACAGCGAATCCGAAATAGAAGTGTGAAGTACATTTATACAAGTTAATTAGAACAATGATTGGTCATATATATTGTCAGTGTTATTTCCGACTGATCCCTATCCAACTGTATCATTGTTGTGTTTATCCAGTGGGTGTTTAGTGTGTTGTATAATTGAAGTGCTTCTTAGTACTCTTCTATATGTTCTTTACATACTGAACCGTTGGTAGAATGTTGTTGTTCTCGGTATTGTTTGTTGCCTTGTATTGTGTATGTTTTTTGTGAGTGAGTGTGTTTGTGTGAGTGGTAGTATTTACAAGTCTCCGCATGTAAATTTGCCTCGCATCTTAAACATTGCACTCTATAAAGAAGAGGTCCGATGAGTACCTAAATGGGCGACTGTAATTTGGTGCCCAAAGACGGACGGAAGTCGGTTTTCGGGTGTTCCGTAAACAATTTAAAAAAAACATGATAAGAAGCGCAATTGAATTTATTGTAAGCAGTGAAATTGACGCGCTGTTGTTAAATTGATTATTTATCGGTTCTAGTTCAAAGGTGATGGATTTATTGCATTTCAGATGTTTATGGTGGTAATTTTGTGGAAATAATTGTTAATTTCTAAAAAATAACAAACGTTTTATAAACCACATTGATTATTTTTAACGTTTCAGAATTCGCAAATCGTCTATTAGGAATCAAAAATCCCACAACAACGAGTCTAAAATTGTTAATGACCAACTGAATTTAACGAATAATCCATTATTCAATATATTCCCCAATTCAATGTCTTTCTATCAATCTCCACCCCACACTCTTCTTCACAGTCACCACCCTAATTGAGGCAATCCCCCTCCCCCTCCACCCACAGGTATCAAAATCGCCCGCCCCAGGTGTATATATGTGGTATATACAAAGTTTGTTAGTTTTTTAAATGAATAATATACGTATACAGTAAAACCCCGTTAATTTGAACCCCGATAATTCGAAATTTTCAGAACACACAAGTCCCAAAATGTCAATTTCATAGTTGAAATCTCCGTTAATTCTACATAATTTTTAGAGCCTCGTGTAATAAATCGATACATTTTAAGTCACATAATTCAAAATTTTAAGTTATAAGAATCTAATTATGCGCATAACTATTTGATCGCGCGCACACTGGTGGGCATCCTTTATATATTTTGCGGTACCTCGTGGAATCCACTTTATACATATTATGTCGCGATTTCTAAAAGTTGTCCTTCAGTTGATTGATTTGATATGCGCGGATAGTTTTAGTTTGTGCGAAGTCCTCACAATTGAACGCGTTTAAAATTGTTTTTAGCATTATTTAAATTCCCCTTTAGTTGGATTATTTTTCCTAATGGAATAAGTCAAGAATACAAACAAACCAAAGAAAAATTGTTTCTGGTGTAATAAAGGGTCCTGATTACATAAATGAAGTCAAATTTTCCCGCTTGCTGGTTTAAAAGCAGTTATTTCTTCTTCTTCTTCTTTCTAGGCGTTTCACCCCTATGGGGTGTTCTTACCACAAAACAAGTGTGTTTCTTCGTTGGCAATGGGTGTGATGGTTGCGTTTTTTTTCTCTTTCATTTTAGAAATTAATTTAAATTGGAAACGGATTCGTTTTAGGATAAACATTATTCTATGTGGATGATCCAATTGTATTAGTAATGTACATAATGTTAGTTTTTCAAGTTATTTCAAGTTTAAAAATGATACATTTGGACACTTCACGCCATAGATGCCCATATAATAAAACAAGAAACCATAGAAAATTATTGTTTGATGTTTGAATAATCATTCATCATAGATCATAAAAAATATACGGTAGGAAAAAGACCAATTTTGTATTAAAAACGGAAATAAGTTAGATGACGAATCCGGTGGGAAAAGGCCAATTTTGTGTTAAAAACGGAAAAAGTCTAGATGACGTATCCGGTAGGGAAAAGGCAAATTTTTTGTTAAAAACGGAGATAAGTCTGGATGATGTATCCGGTGGGAAAAGGCCCAATGATATTTTCTTAGGTAATATGGGGGGGCATACATTATAAGTATAGTTGACATGTTTGATAATGAATGGCCCACTTATGATAAACGTGATTTGTCAATTTCTATGAATAAAACAGCAAAAACATATACTTTATATATGCATCTGTGGCGTGAAGTGTCAAAATTTTTCATTTTTAAACTTGAAATAACTGCTTTTAAACCGGCAAGCGGGAAAATTTGAAAATAATTAAAGTAATTAACTTTGTTTATCACCACTAAAATTTATTTGGTAAAACCAACCGGTTTCGGAAACGACGTTCCTTCGTCAGTTATATTTAATACTAGTAGTATTAAATATACCCTGACGAAGGAACGTCGTTTCCGAAACCGGTTGGTTTTACCAAATACTAGTAGTATTAAATATACCCTGGCGAAGGAACGTCGTTTCCGAAACCGGTTAGTTTTACGAAATACTCGTTCCTTCGACGTTCCAAAAAGACGTTCCTTCGTCAGGGAATTAAATATACCCTGATGAAGGAACGTCGTTTCCGAAACCGATTGGTTTTACCAAATAAATTTTAGTGGTGATAAATAAAGTTAATTACTTTAATTATATTCATAATGAATAACCACAAAGTTATAGCAAAATACAACCGGGAAAATTTGACTTCATTTATGTAATCAGGACCCTTTATTACACCAGGCACAATTTTTCTTTCGTCAAAATTCAAGTACGTTTGTATTCTGGACTATAGCGTTTCTAATAACTATGTGTTATAATGTTTAATTATCGTTGGAAGAAGTTATTACTAGAATAGAAGGGCCGGTTGCATCAACGTGGTTTACAATAATCTTTCGTATAAACCATTGATTTTTTGTTTTCCACGAATCAAAAATCCCGTTTACGTAAAAATCTTCTGGTTTTTACGAAAGATTACTAACTTATTTTATTATTTCACGTATTTATGGATAGTATTTCTAATAACTGTCGCGATCTTTGCATTAGCATAGTAAATATTACGTTTTCAAAATGATTTCTTGAAATATACAAAAAAACATACCGTTTTTATAATATTAACGCCATTTTCACTAGTTTTACGTTTTTGACGAGTTTCGCGGCGAATCGCATCGCGATTTTTTTTGTTTCCTTGAATTTTGAGTCGACAAAGTCCTATTGTATTTGATTTTTTGTATTGTGTTAAATAAAATAATTTTATAATTGGGAACGGAGAATGCGCGTAATAACACCTGTAGTATATTGGAATGGAATGGTTAATAGATAAGTATTGTTTTTGTTCATTAGAATGTGCATCAATGAACAAAATGATTTACTGATCACGGGTTTCCGTCAATATCAGTTCTCGAAGTCGTTTGTCGATGCGATGACCTGTCAATATTTATGTTTGTTTTGCCGCCTTTAGAAGCTGACGCTTAAACAATCAAACTTTATCTTGAGACATTAAAACATAAAACCTACGCCTTCATTAATCAATATATTTAAAGTGCGGCTGTCGTAGTTCAGTGGGCATGACATTGACTTCTTACACCGAGGGTTCCAGGTTGGATTCCCGGCGAAGTTACAATATATCTCTGTGATTTTATTAAACCGGGTTGTTTGTGTGATGTGTTTCGCTGGAGCAATTGAGCCTAATGGTCTGTTGTAATTAATTGTTTGATTTGTATGATTAGACAGCCCCTATTGGCATTAATCAGCCATCTATTTTCATATACAACTTTTTTTTTATTTATAAAAAATATTGTTTGATTGTATTTCTCAGGATTTTGACAACCTTTTGCAATATCAATACAACCTTGAGATGGTCCGACAGATTAATTCACTTTCATCTACTGTCTTTATCTAATAGAAGAATAATCGCCGATTTAATGATACTATATAAAATTATAAACGGTTGCCTTGATGTACAAAATGTTCTCTGCGAAATGAAAATAACAACGTCCATTAGAACCACCTCAACACGCTGTATCGATCATTTCACTTTTTTTAATTCGAATATCGGATACTTTTCTCCATTACCGCGTTACGTTCTCCATTACGTTCAAATTCTTCATTCACAAAGCAATATAGACATACCTACTTATTTTCAGACTTCAAATCGAAATTCAAAAAGAACATTTTATTGCAATTGACAATATGTATCATTGATGCAACAGATAAAACAATTTCCTTATGCGATTACCCCTTTGTAATATAATTATTAGGGATGCATTGATGCGCCCTTCTGCCGATACGATACCGATATTTATAAAAAAAGTATCGAAGATACCGATACCGATGCGGATAATAGTCCAGGCAATGAAGGTTTTTTGTCGGAATAAATTAGAGATAAGCTAAAAATTTGCCAGTTGTTAGAACCTAATTAGAGGAGCATTTCCTCAAAAATCCCCACATCTCCCCCTTGTGCTCTCTCCTCCACCCCCCTTAAACATCCATTTTTCAAGACTTTTTATCATCGCTAATATCTCCCTCATTATTTAAGCAAAATTAATATTTTTTACCGTTTTATTTCTTAACAACTAATCTTTAAAAAAGCTAATACAATATTTTTTGTAAACATAATACTTTCGTGAGAATTCACTAAAATACTTTAAATTTTCATTTACATAACATTTCAAGCTTTTTAGATATGGCCCATGTTCTGTTATTGTTTAAGCAAAATTCATATTTATTTTATCTTTTTATTCCTTAACATCTATTCTTTAAAAAAGATTATTTAAAATTTTTCGGTAAACATAATATTTTCATGAGAATTCACTAAAATACTTAAAATTGTCATTAACAAAAAATTTCAAGCTTTTTGGTTATGGCCCATATTCTGTTATTATTTAAGCAAAAAATCATCTTTTTTACCTTTTTATTCCTTAAAATCATTATTTTAAATTATTATCATGAGAATTCATTAGTTAAAAATTAGTTTAAAAAGATAAAATTTTCATTAACAAAAATTCTGGTTTTTGAGTTACCGCTCATATTTTCGTTATCCCTTACTCAAATCTCTAAAACGAGGTCAAGTTTTATTCCATATAATATCAGCCAAATTAAACAAGCTTGACATTTTTTCTAGACTTACTATTTTCTATTTACTATTCGCAATTCCATGAATTATTTGGTTTTTTAATTTTTATGTTTAGAAAAACGGAATCTTAACTCATTAGTTATGCATTATTCTATAAAAGTAGATCGAAACAATTTTTAAGCATTTCAGCAATATTCATATAACTAGTATTCGATGGTGAGTATTCAGAATCACACGTAGATCACGTGAACAATAATAAGTACGCAGTAAAGTCTCCCCTCCCCTCCGTACACTTCTAATCATTGTATAATAGCTGTAAGACCTAGATCCTTTTTTCGCCCCTACATATTGGATTTACACTTACACTTCCTCGTTTGTATGGGTCCAGACATTTAATCAACATGCTTTCTTCAATGGGTGTCTGTGCATCAACATATTATAATAATGCATTGATAAGTACAGGATCGCCAAAAGTAAATTAAGGTGCCTTTTTAGTGAATTCTCATGAAAGTATTATGTTTACAGAAAAATGTTAAATAAGCTTTTTTAAAGAATAGATGTTAAGGAATAAAATGGTAAGAATTAAATAATGACGGAGATATGAGCAAAAACTCGAAAACTTGAAATTTTATGTTTAAGGGGGGGTGGGGGAGGGAGCACAAGGGAAGGGGCGGGGACTTTTGAGGAAATATTCCTCTGATTAGGTTCTAACAACTGTCAAAAATTCAGCTTGTCTCTAATTTGTTCCGACATGAGCTCATTTTCGGCCTTCATTGCCTGGGCTATAATGAAGATTTTAAAAGGTGTAAAAAGTGGGTTTAGATTTTATATTATTATTATTAGATAGATAGATAGATTAGATAAATAGATAAGATTAGATAGAAAAAAAACAGACGAAATTACTTGAATAATATTTATTTAGAATGTTTACTCTATAACGTAAATTTAAAAATTGAAATTTAACAGAATCTTACGTTCAGATTAGGAATTAATAATTAATAATTAAAATTCACATTTATTTATTATTAATTAACGCCCTGTAGAGCTTTTACAATAGATAGGTATAGTGTACATTAACATAATAGGTATATAGTTTAAAGAAGAGAAAGAAAACATAATACATGTAAACATAGTAATGACAAAGTGAGAAGAAAATACTTAGAATACAGATACAAACAAATAAAGATAAATATAATATATAGTAAAAAGCAAGAAGCATAAGAAAAACATAATAATATAGAAATTTAAAAAAAAAGTAACAATGTAGAGAGAGAAGATATAGCACAAGCTTTGAAAGTCACAATATAATAATAAAATATACATATACATACAAATCAATTATTTAAGTCCAATTCGACAAATACTAGTAATCTTTCAGTACCTTTTAATATATGTGTGAATATTATACAGTTATTGGCAAAGACGTCCAGTTGCTCGTATCTGTTTGCTAGTCTAGGAAGCCTTTGCAGTGGGGAATTAAAGAAATAGTTAGTAGCAGAAGTTTCCACGGCAAAACCTGCATGAATTCTAGTTATGCGAGACGGAACTCGCAAGCAGATACGTTCTAGTAGTAGGACAGTCGATAGTGGAATTAATTAATTAGTGTAAAAAGAGAAAGTCCGTCACTATTCTTCTAGTCTCTAGTTTATCAAGGCAGCTAAAAGATCTGAGAATGTTGTAATCTATGTTACTTGACGGAATGTTAAGTTTACTATTGATAAATCCAAGAAACTTATTTGGGACTTTCTCTATATTACTCATGTGAACTGTATAATGAGGGCTCCACACAACTGTATTAAATTCTAGTATTGATCGAATCAGGGTCTTAAATAATAAAATGAAAGTTTCAATTTTCTTGAAATCTTTGCTTAACCTAAGTAAGAAACCTAAAGTTCTTAATCCTCTATCAACTGTTGAGTTGATATGGGGGACTAAAGAAAACTTGTTGTCAACAATTACGCCTAGATCTCTTATTTCATCTACCACACTCAAAACTTTTCCATCAATTTTGTAATCATAGTGTACTACTGTTCGGGTGCGGGAAAATCTCATCATCAAATCATCAAAATATCAAGATATTTGGGGACATTTAAAGATAGGTTATTGACTTCACATCATTTCTGTAGTGTCCAGCGCACACTGCATAAGTTTGCAGTCCTGGACTGTTTCAATTACCCTATAGTTTCATGTCGTCCGCGAAAAGCAAACATCTAACACCCATGTGATTTTTATTCAGGTACCACACATCCTTAAATTTTTCTGAAAGCCAATTTCGTAAGTATGTTTGGACGAGAACTGCCGTTGAGAATAGCCTTTCAGATGCGATAGAACTCATTTAGAAACTGAAATATTTTTGTGCCATTTTTTTTTTCATATTTGGATGTACAATCACTGCGCCAGAGAAAACGGAGGATCTGCTTCTCTTGGTATATTGAGTGATATCAGATATATTTCTAGTTCTTCTTTCGAGAGAATCAATGCTTTAAAGAAAGAAAGGCTCACATTTTCTTCAGCCTCTTTAATAATATTTTTACAAACGCTCCATATCCCACGTCTCGTAAATGGCTCAGAACTTGTAGGTACTTGGTTGTGGCGTCGTCACAACCACAAAGTAATTAATAATTTATTTTATTATGCACCGAAAGCAACAACTGGCAACAAGCAACTAGCGAAATGAAATTACGAAACGCGGGGATTCCCCGAGCGTAGATAAAGTGTGCTGTGGTGAGCCAGATCTGCCTGGACTCTAGTCCCTCGAGCGTGTCAAATGGACCAATCGCGCTCGAGGGAAACCGCCTAATGAGAAGCCCGCGGCGCCGACAAAGTACCGACCGGGCAGCCCGCCGGTACCGCGCCATTTTCTCACCGACCGGCGCCCGCGATACCACGCTCAAACTCGCTCTCCGTATATTTTTGAATAACGCATTCTCCAACATGTAAAAAACGCGGATGGCGCGTTTACACATGGATTAACAAAATGTATCGATGCATCGGTAAATTACTATAAATTCCGACATATCGGAAAACCCACGATATCGCCGATGTATCGGTATCGGATGCATCTCTAGTAATAATGTAACATAATATATTTAGATAACATTATAGTATACCATCATGCACAAAATGTATGAGCATGTATGCCTGTGATTGTGCTAAACTAAATAAAATAAAAATGGTCATGCGCGTACCGCATTTTCTTGAGCGTCCAATTTCAGGGTGCGCGCTTGGAAGTTCGCGTAATTTTACGATACAAAAAATATTACAATGTGCTGTCGTTAAATTATTTTAAATAATCTTTTCATTTTTCGGAATCTAGCAAATGTATAGATATATATATTTTTAATAATTTTTGCCTTAAAAATAGTTTATCGATTTATTTGCGGCTTATTATATAAGCGATATTTTCAAAATATCGCTTATATAATAACATAGTTGACAAATATATTTTTTTCAATTCACAAAATCGTTGCGGTTGTAGTTGGAGACCAAAGTGTTTATTTGTCTATTAATAGAATTCTCTGTAGTAAAAAATCACTTGACATTTGGACACATAATATAGCCATTACTTTTGTACGTACCTATGTACGTTTTGTGCATTGACCACTCTGAATCTTCAAATTCACTTAATAAAATAAACGGACAGCTAGTTTCGATAAAAAAAGTAGTCACATTGGTTTCCCTCTCTATTTAAAGAGTAAATATTTTCCGAAAATTTGAATGGCCGCGAGTGTAATAGGTAAGTGGAAAGTCAATATACGTTATTAGCAGCAGAATGTAAATGGCTTCCGCCGGTTGCTTACACTGGGGCCATCTGGCGAGTAATACGACTGTATTCGGTTTTCCACTCGGTTCAGTAATTGGTTTAAATATGCAGTTTTGATGAATAAATTAATATGCATATTTGGAGATTATATTTGAAATGTTTTGTCAGTTTAAATAATTACGTAGGTATTTGCTTCAATGTAAAATATTTGAAAGTAAAAAAATACATTTTATAATTTTATGTTAATAAAATTCTCCTGAATTACTGCTAATGATGTCCACATGTCACGTACAGGCCTCCTGGATCTATCTAGGCATTTTGAGTATTACTTTAGTTATTTGTATTTTTGTGTTATTCTCACTTTCAACGTTTTAGACAAATCTTTTTCAATTTAATTTGTGGGATGTAAAAGCAAAGGCACCAATATCCAAAAAAAAATAATGCAGTCATCGAGGATTACTAATTTATAATGTACTGAATTCGAAATGTTATAGGCAACGTAGCCTATAAATTTATAGGAATTAAGATTTTGGAAGGGATAGATACATAAAATCTAAAATTCAGTACATTTTAAATTAGTAATCCTCGGTGACCGCAATCGAAACATTTTTAAAAAGTTTTGGATATTGCTGTCTTTGCTTTTATACCCCACATTCGTCTTCTACTTACCCGATATGAAGCATGTTATATTTTTATACATAATATTAAAGTTCGAATATAATATCAAAGCGAATATCCCTATAATAAATAATAGAAAAAATACAGATGATTAGTTCCACAATCCAAAAATATTAATATAAAAATAAGTCAGAAAAATGTTGCATTTTCGTTAAACAGATCCATCACTCGCACTACTGCAGCAGTACTCAAGTTGTACTTTACTACAAAATGTTGCACTGTTACCCACCACGAGAGAAAGAGAAGAACCTTTGTTTCAGTTGTGACCGGTTGGGCTCGCATGCAAACACAGCGAATATATATATATATACACATCTGTTTTGAATTTGTCAGTGGTCAGTTGTTTGGTCTGTTGGCAGTTTGCAGGTCTTTGTATAGTTTTAATCCGTTGCAAATTAGTCGTGATTGTCCTGTTTTTGTTTTGGCGTGTGTTATGTGATAGTTTTGAGCCATTCTAGAATGGCTCAAAACTATCACGTCACATAAAAAAACACCAACACAACACTAGTGTTGTGTTGGTGTTTTTCGTGTATTTTGTGTAATTTTATGTCTTCCTCTTGTATTTCGCCAATTGCTAATCTGTGAATGATTTTAAGTGTTTAGATTTTTGTAATGCTTTCGATATTTAGTTGTTGTGTTATACGGTATACAGTTTCAGTTGGTGTCCGGTATTTCAGATCATGGACCATTTTTAGTATTTTGTTTTGCTGTCGTTGGAGTCTGTTAGAGGTTGTTGGAGGTTAGTTTTGTTTCCGGTGCCCCAGAATATATAAATCAAAAATAAAAATCAAGCCATAAATATCGTGATATATATCCTCGAGCCCTGCTTTAAAATATAAGGTATGTGGTAATATTGTTAAATAGTGGCCCGAATAAAATATATAAAATTCAGATTTGTTACTATTAGGTAATTGACAAATGTCATAATATCCAACCATTGTTACCTACTACAATTTAAATGTAGAGAAAATATTTCGGGTTTGATGCTATTATGTGAGTCTGGCGGTCGCTGGCCTTAGTTTATTATTATTGTGCATAATGGATCGATAATAGTTGACAATAGTCGATCAAAATATTTGACGTACATGTACTAAAATTGCACTGGAGTCAAACGTGTTGGTTAGTTGGTCAATATTGTCTCAAGTTCAATTAACACAAACATGACATGTTGACTCCTTCGTGGTTAAACTACCAAGCACGCTAACCAGTCCTGGGCAACGTGTACATTGACAATGACATGTTTTCTTTACAAATAGCAAATCTGTTGAACATTTTGTCTAATATAAGGTCCATCTTAAAATTACAAGCGACTGTCGGATAAAGCAGTTAAATGTTCTAGAAAGAAAATTTCCGATCCACAGAATAATTTGGTTGTCGTTGAACCTCTTTGATTGCATTTCTAAAGCTCTCCCAGTTGGATAACTCGTGTGTACTTTGAAATAAGCTGTACTCAACTAGAATTCTTACGAAATAAATATAAATAAAATACGTACATATTTTCGTAATATTCCTATCACAGTTAGAGTCGTTGACATCAAGAATGGGCCGTGTGCTTTTAGGTTTTCTTTAGGGATGAATGATTGAATATAACAATTGGATAGTATTAAGTTTGTATGGACAGAATGTATAGCAAATCCATGTATGGTAGAGTAAAGAATGAAGAAATTAGGAATTAATGTAAAGCTGATCGTAGCATAATTCTTAGAATTAAAACAGGGTCGCTCAGGTGGTTTGGGCATGTTGAGCGAATGAATGAGGAATAGGGTGGTCCAGGCTCATAAAATAAAATAAAAAATCAAATATAGGTGTCGCCACCCCCTTGATTTGTTACACCTACCATTCCTATTATGTGTAAAAAAATTTTTTTGATGTTTCAGTAGAAACGATTTTTCTGTTTTGTTCAAAGATGTGAAGTAAAAATTTCTTTTCTTCCTCACTCTTAGTGAGTATCGTGTTGTACTCTTTAAATAGTTTAACACCTCTCTCCGCTGTAACATTAACAACACGCAAATTTTTGACGCAGCTTTTGCCTTGAAGGTAATCAACATTGTCATTCCAAGTTTCAGGAGGTAATTTCAAGAAAGAGTCCTTGATATCAAGAACTTGTGTTTGTGTTGCAAAAGCTTCTAATGTAACCTCTGAGGCAAGCTTAGCAGAATCGCCTCGTACTGAACGATTATCGCCAATTATCAGAATTTATTTTTTGAACATCGGCCTGTCAGAAAACAAGGCAAATGCAACTAGTTCATCTGACAAATACCATAAGTGACGCTTTAAGACATCCCTAGCTGCTATACTGATTTCGGAATCAATGGCTTCGTACAATTTCAAGCTTTTCCAAAGTAGTAAGTCATTTATTGGTGAATCTGCTGCCAAAGGCGCTTTGATCCAAACTTGGGTGTAGATGAGCACACCAAAACTAAAAAATCGAACAATTTGTTTTTCTTTTCTCTTGGTTTGTTTAAATGCTTGTGAATTATTTCGAAAGAGAAAAATCTTCATCGCCATCGAACGAGTCTGATGAACCAGACCTGGAGCGCGCCAATATATCTTCGCAGGTGGTTTGTCCAAAACAATCATGGTGAGCTTTATAAGCTCTTCATAATCATCACGAACTCTATTCTCTCCAGATAGAGCGGTTGTAAATAAGAGAACTGTTCCGCGTTCTTATCGAGGTCAAGACAATCGTAGTGCTCCTTCGGTAATGTTTCCCAAATATCGCTGAATCTTTTGAAAAGTGGTATTTGAGGAGAGCTTGATGGCTCAAAACACGGAGTAAATATTTTTGAAAGCATTATTTCAAATACGTGATGACGACAGGCAAGCCACAAAAGATCACGTCCTGTCTTTTCTTCTAAAAGAGTGTAAGCTCCCTTTTTCGGCACCGGTGTTAGAAGCAATAGTGTCAAAACTCATGGCCGTTTTGGAATCAGTTTTCAAACAAAAAAAGTGATTTTGTTTGATCGAAATACTAGATTTACTCCATACTTCTATAAGTTCTTGAATAAGTACATGCGCGGAATCTTTCACATTTTTGGATTCATTTAATATGTGGTGATAACGGAGTAAAACTTGCCGAAGAGTAGGAAGTTGGTTAAGGCCTCATATCTCGAACCCCGAGTAGAAAAATTTCGTAATTTTTCGAGTAGATGAACACATTTTATTACACTGATTCACTTCACAGTCTACTAAATAAGTATCAAAACTGTTTAAATTTGTCTATAAAATTCTTCAGTAGTTTATTTTAATATTTATTTAATAATTTGACACACGAAACTGTCCTGTAACAAAAAGTAAAAATTAAGCATTTTACACAAAAAATTCAAAAACAACACTCGATTGAGCACCCCTTTCCACTTAAGCTATCTCGCTGAAATTTTACTATGTTATTACTATGAATACATGTAACAAATTCAATAATATTTAAAAAATGTGGACCACCCTACTGCAGAAAGAATGGTAAGAAAGCTGACGGCGCCTGAAAGAGAGGGCAACAGCGGAAGATGTGGCATGACCAGATTAACCAGATACTGGAAGATGGACCCGTTAGAAGCCTCAACAACCGTAGAGTTTGCATGCGAAGATGTATGAATGTTGATGAGGCGAGAGTTGTATGTCAGGACAGAATAGTATGGCGCTCTATCCTCTCTGCCTACCCCCACGGGGACACGGCGTGATGGTAAGTTAGTTAGTTGGTTATTATTGTGATAAAATGTACCGAGAAGAAGAAATATTACTAACTTGGAAAGAATAAGACAAAAGTTGATCCAAGAAACAGCCATATAATATAAATCGATAATTGCACTTCATTTTCAATATTCCTCCACTATTTTATACTTGAGTAACGAAAGAGATATAAATTAAAATTCAACAAAATTGACCGATGAGGTATTGAAGGAAGGAACCGATAAATTATTATTCTGGATATGAGAAGTGGATAGGTACTCTAAAATTAAAAAGATTTTATTTTGCTCACTGTAAAACCAGAACTAAACACAAACAATTATTTTCACATACGAAATTTTATATGATAGAATTCCAAATTCAGTACTTTAAAAATAAGATATTCATAATACAAGAAATGCTAACGAAATAAGAATTCCAAATTGAAAGAAAACAAATTCACAAAATTGTATAGGTACCTATATTACAAAGAACTAAAGACATACGCGAATACAATCATTTACCAGAGAAAGAGCAACGATGTTCAAGAAGGAATGAATACGTCATCGAATAGAAGTAAAGTATAATTATATTTTTATATAAAGTAATAACTGCAAAAATGAATGGTTAATATTAGTTAACGAAAATGTTATGTACGAGTATTAACAAAACGAAGACAAATAAAAAGATCAATTTTTTTTTGTAAAATCTGAATTATGTAACAAATCTTATTTTAGATATTAGCGACTCAATTATTACCCTGTTATTATAATTGTAATGATTATAATAATTATAAATTCTGTCATATAAATGTTTTTTTTATTCCAAAGTATACGTACAATGCTCGCTTCAATGTAGGTACTGAACGTGCCTACAGAACACAACAATTTTCACCACAAATATTTCATAGAATCATAGTTTCAGCAATCAATCCAGGCACATGTTTGAAGTTCACATGTTACCAAAGGTCACCACGATCTTTGGTACTAGCAAGTTAGCTACAACCAGATTGGTGGCGAGAAATAAGGATTCGTTCGACCTTACCCAATAATCTGTAAACAAAAAAATACCTATAATAAATTATCCCGTATCACGGTAAAAAAAATTACCTGACACAGGTTTTTGCACAAATTATTTTATGTAAACTAATTTTAAGTGTTTCGTAGGAAACCTTAAGATATATGCTTTACGTTAAAATGCAGATCGGGTAAAACTTAAGTAGTTACACGATTCTTATTTACATAATATAATTTGTTGTTAGCGACAGTGTTCAGTATTACGTGCTATACAGCGAGTGCAGCAGGGATGCACAAACCGCGGCCTACTTGTCGCGTGTCATTGATTAATTTGCGGCCCGCCTCACCGTGTGGTGTTTTAATAAGTAACGTGATTTTATAATAACTAGTTAGAAATTATCAACTTCAATAAAACCCCCGAGTTACGTTACCAATGGGTTCCGTATATCTTTACGTAACTAGACATTTACTAAATAACTTCACAAGAAACTGCAGTATATTTATAATTATATTTGTATAGAATATGACATCCCATGGTCCTCCGCAGGCAAGATTTGACACTTATTGATTTTTAATGGGGTTATCTCAAAAGTCGTGTTTACTTGGATAAACCAGCTAAAATAACCCAACGTATGGAGAATGTTTGTCAAGAGATAGCCAGCATCCCACGGGCTTTGTTTTCTAAAACCAGATTCGAGGAATGCCGGCGACGCCGACGGGGTGGTGGACATTTAGACGTCATTATTTTTAACACACGATTTTCCAAATTTTGCTTTCAGTTAAATCAACATTCATTCATAAACAACATAAAGTTTTGTTTTTTAATTACATTTTCAAAAGTGCATAAACTTATGGCCCATCCCTAGAAAAGTATTTTCATGTCATCTCATAAAATCGAGACTTATTCGGGGTTTCATAAAAACATTAAACTGGAACAAATAATACGTTAGATAAATTTTGTTAATGATCGTTTGAAACGATACGAGTATAAATAACATCGTAATATTAAAATCCCTATTTTTCTACAATTTATAAAATAAAACATCCCACTAGGAAAATAACGTAAGCAATTAAATAAGGAAATATTATATACTACTTATATTATGGTGAACCGTCAGGATTTTCCAAGATGATAAAGATAACAATAATATTATCATTATCATCTTTATTGTACATTATAACCGTTCAAGTTGCAAATATTTGTGAATCTTATGAAAAACCTCATGTTAATGAAATATTTAAATATTTTTACAAAAAATGAATGTACCTTTATTCTAGATTTTACAAGTGCAGTAAAAATATTATTTTACTTGCTAATAATAACGTATTACATGGTATTGATTGCTCATATAGCGGATTATTCTGTGAATTTTCTTCCATATTCAATTTATTTTTCGATTTCGGGTATAACAACTGACATCAACGATTTATAGTGTATTTATAGTGTAACTTTAAAATTAGTATTATTATTTTAAATAATCTTCTTTGATTGTTTTCTGCGCGAAGTCCTCGGCAGATCTTCAGTCAAAAATATTAGGTCCTTACATATGAAATTGGCGTTTAGTATGGGAGGAACATAAAGCCGATTTTTTTTATTATAATATATTTATTTAATCAAAGTATGTACCATTGCTATCTATGCACTTTTGCCATCTCATAGGTAGTTCATCGATCCCTTTACTAAAAAAACCATTCGGACGGGAATCAATAAAATCTTTGAAGGCGGTTTGGACTGCCCCATCGGAGTTGAATTTTTTCCTTTGCAAGAAGTTATCCAAATTTCGAAAAAAATGGTAATCTGTTGGGGCAAGGTCCGGTTAGTACGGTGGATGTCTTAGACATTCCAATTGAAGCTCCTCTAATTTGATAGCCGTCTGTTGTGCAGTGTGTGGTCTAGCGTTATTATAAAGCAGCAGTGGCCTAGAGCGATTAACCAACCTCGGTTGTTTAGCAGCTAGCTTTTCCATCATGGTTTGCAGTTGCTGACAATAGACATCTGCCGTAATCGTCTGGCCAGATTTAAGAAAGCTGTAGTGAACGACACCAGCACTAGTCCACCAAACGCTCACAAGTAACTTTTTTGGAGTCAATTTTCGCTTGGGGCATGGTTTGGCTGGTTCGGCAGGGTTCAGCCATTGCGATGAGCGCTTCCGATTATCGTACAGGATCCACTTTTCATCACAGGTAATGATTCGATTTAAAATCCCTTCATTATTGTGCCGGTTGAGTAATGCAACGCAGCAGTCAACGCGCGTTTGTTGATTTGCTTCACTCAATTCGTGAGGTACCCACCTTTCAAGCTTTTTCACCTTACCAATTTGCTTCAAGTGGATTAAAACAGTTTTATCACTAACACCGCAGCCTGCAGCTAACTCGGATGTGGTTTGCGATGGATCCGCTTCCACAATAGCCTTCAATTCTTCATTATCAACTTTGGTCTCCGGCCGTCCACGGGGCTTGTTCCGCAGGTCGAAATTTCCAGAACGAAAACGTTGGAACCAAAAACGCACTGTGTTTTCTTTTGCGGCACCGTCGCCATACACATCATTAATCCTTCGAGCCGTTTCTGCAGCACTGGTGCCACGGTGGAACTCGTACTCGTAAATAACGCGATATTTCAAGTTTTTCATTTTGTAAACTGAGTGACGCAAAGAAAAAAACAATTGAGGAAAAAACAAATGAATTATAATTTTCAAAACACAAATACATGAGTAAATAGCTGTATAAATTTGGATTTGGAATTCCTAACCAAAGAGAAGATATTTGAGATCAAATTTGCCAGTACGGCAAAACGCCAATTTCATATGCAAGGACCTAATATTATATTAAAAATTTAAATCACAGTGATTGCGCCTACGACACGGCACCAGAGGGAAACATCTCGCTTGCTACGCGGATTGCGGAATTGGAAGGAGTTTTTTCTTCGACTACGATTTATGGCCATTATTATAATAAAAATAATTAAGATATTTCTCTACATTTCCATTCGGGGATATTCTGCGCATATTTCATACTCTTTCAAGATGACACAAACATTTAATTTGATAACAATATTAATAACAGTAAAAATAACGCGCGTTATTTTTACATAAATTTTGTCAGAGAAAGACGTATTAATACAGGAACAAGAATATTTTTTTTCTCACATTCGAGACATTTTGTCAGAAAATACTAATTTCTGGAGGTTTATAGTGATAGTTCAGTTAAAGCATTGATTTTTACGAAAACGGCTTACTTGATTGGTGGAAAACGTCTAAAAATCTAAAATAAAATATCTAGGAAAACACTACCTAAAAATAAATCTATCCTTTGAACGAACGATTTCTTTAAACCATATTCTACCGTTCTTAGCACGTGTGTTGCCATTCGAAATAATCAAATAATTTATTATATTAAGTAATTAAGTACTTACACTTAGAATTTTAGTGGATGGACGATACAATATTTATCAAATTTAATAAAACTAATATTATAAAACTCATGTACCTTGTAATATCTTATTTAAATCATGCACATAATTCTTTTTTTCATTCATGGGTACATCATCGATGTCGACCAATATGTATAAAATAGACAATATAAAACAAAAAAGATATCGACCAACGATGTTCCACATTCGAAATTATTGCGATTTCTCTTTTTGTAGTAGGAGAAGACTTTCAGGTGTATTGAAAAAAACGATTTTAATCCTTTCTGAAATCCAGATATTGTCCAAATTATTACAAAATTAGTGGAGTTTAAAAATATTATATAGTATATACTTCTTCTGAAATAAATGATTAATAATAACATGTTTTCATAAAAAAATGATTCAGTACTGAAAGTAGGCCGTTAATTAACCTTAATTTGTTATCTATGTCGCAAATAAAAAATATACGTATTGTATACGCATGTAGCAGTATCGAATGTCATGTAAGTGTTAAATGCCAACACTGTATTAATTTATTTGGGATAAGTATCGGAGTTTAATATGGAGAGCAGTTTATTCGGGATAGAGGGGCTGAGAACCACTTCTACCGGAAAGTAACTGCCGCGAGAAAGGGGCTAGAACGATACTTTGCACGCCGTTATTGGAGGAATGATTTTTCGGTGAAATCTCAAATAGGCAGCCACAAGTAAGAAAAGGAAGTTGGAAATGATAAGCGATGTTCGTTATTACGGATACATTGGAAGACGACGTTAACAATAAATAATGTAAAGTTGAAGAAAGCGCAATAGATAATAATACAAATAAGGGTTCGCTCGGATAGTTTGAGTATACATATACGGAATAAATAGTGATAAGGGGAGAGCGAAACAAAGCGTGAGGCAAGTTCTGATAAGCAGCGTGAACAAATAGGATTAGTCAAATAGAAAAAAGAG
Organism: Agrypnia vestita; assembly: GCA_016648135.1. NCBI lineage: Eukaryota > Metazoa > Arthropoda > Insecta > Trichoptera > Phryganeidae > Agrypnia > Agrypnia vestita. The sequence continues at coordinate 125,095 of JADDOH010001857.1, forward strand.
ACAGGTCTTAAAACCGATAGGTTTGTTGAAAAAGGTTGTAGAAGAAAATAAAGTGAGAACAGAGTTAGTCTTCCCGCGCAAACTTCCGCGGATCACGGACGTTGTTTACATTTTATCCAAACATTAGCGTCGATCTTTAATCATGCAATACACGTATAAACATGGCGAATTCCGGCATAGTTCAATGACCTATTAATTTTACATGATAACACCGATAATGTGTGCGGTATTTGTAATTCCGCTTTATCAATCAAATAACGGCGAATATAAAGTATATCGCAATCAATTACGTGTCGAATTTATTATATAAATCTATTAGCGACAATGCCCTGGAAAATTATGATAGTGGTGATTCCGAAACTGGCGCCGAACAATCGCGTTAGTTATTAATTAGAATCGTTATTTTTGTAAAACTTAGCAGAACGCGCTTCACGAGGGAACAAAGTGCCAACGTAAATTTCCAACTACCAAACTCCCGCTCGCTGTCGCCCGCGCGTCTGTTCTTTTTAAAACGATTTAAAATGTTCGAAAACTTATGACTTATATGTATAATATGAAAACATACATCTTGTACAAGTAGATTAAATTGTAATAAAAGAAAATAAAAAATGACAATTATTTAAAATTGTGTTGTTTTTTAATCATCGTTGAAAACTATTTTACATTATTTTCCAAGACATTTGTTTAAAAAACTTTTACGTTTTTTATTTTTATTTATATGTTTTTATTTATATGTTGAGTTTTTCTTGGTCCGGGCTTGAGTGAGATGGCGAGTTTTCATTATTGAGTATATTTAAATGACTTTTTATTAAAATTAAAACCACGTAATACGCATAACCCAATTATTTTAGTTCGATAAGAACATGACAATTTATATTTCTTACGTGTTCATTTTAAACAGCTAATAATTTTCAGTGACCTACATAATATTCATAACAACTATTTGATAATGATAAACATTTGCAAATGCGTAATATTTTTAACAGATTTTTTACCGCCATTATCTGGACGGAGAAGTTGAATGAATACATTCGCGCGATGTAAAATGTTATTAAAATCTTTTATATTGCATATTATTATAGTAACCATTCTAGGTTTCTTTTCACAATGTTTTCCCATAATGTCAAAACAAAAATCGTTTGCTTACAAAAATGTATTTTTACGGTCCTGCAGTATTTTCGTTATAAACAGTATTTTTATTTAGGTAATTCTTGGCATATTTTTATGTTGCGAAATGGCTACTTTAATTGTTTCCACGAGACCTTGTTGCTTCCACCGTTGTTTGGATTAACAATTTACCATACAAGAGTTAGCAGGATCAATACTCGCCACTCGGCGCCTCCAAAATCCTTCCGTTTCTAAAAAAACGATAAATCTTCGAGGAACCTGCTGTCGTACGGTCGATAAATGTGAAAATAAAGCACACGGTAAAAGTGAGTGTAACGCGCTATTTCTAAGGCAGTTTTTGTGACGAATTTAAGTAGGGCTCTCGCCGAATAACCACCATCTTTCATCATTTTCCTCCGCTGATCTCCGTTACACGCGGCTTCTCTCCAGCCCTTGATCGGGCATGTCTTTGTGTTGCCAGATTGTCAGACCACCCCGGCTTTGGTCTTCCCAAGCTCCTGCGCCCTGTCGGTCTTCATTTCAGCAATGACTTCGGCGACTGATGTTCGGTCGTCTTCTCCGCATGCGCCAATCACAAATTTCGTGCTAAAATTCCAACAAATGACGCAGTTTTCAAATCAGCCTGATGAGGGTGATTTCTAAGACACTGAAAACTAATCTTTTGGCGCGGTCTGTCGATTAACGCTTATATTTTCTTAATTATCGTAAATAATGTTCAGTTTATTAATTTTATAAAAAAATAAACATTCTGTCTAAGTTATCGCCCTAAAAAATGTAGTCTAGCATATGTATCATCAATCAAACACAATAATTTCGTTGTCTGTCCGTTTGTCTGTCATTATTCGCTCGAATTCACGGTTAAAAAAACATTTTTTTTTTTCGGCCGGAGATGTGGCTCGAACCCTCAACGCATGTTGCTACCGCCGCCTCTCAGTGGACCGTCAAAAAGATACTTGAAATATATACTAGGGTAAGCCCTTGCTAAGGCAAAGATGCGAACCAATGTTCCGTCATTTTTAATGGGTTACAGCTAGTTATGATATATATAAACGAATAACAAAAACCCTCATTTTCGGGGGAAAAAACACCGAATTAGGCATTAAGTGCCAATAAAAAATATAATAATTAATCATCGTCTTTTAAAAAACCAACAAATTTGTGTCTAAATATCAGGCTTCCGGGTGGTAGGAGAAAATTTAGATACGTATAATGGTTGCCTCTAATTTAATTTTATTAATAATGAATGACCACCCGCCCAGCTAATTACGCAAACTCCAAATTTCTCGCCTCAGTAAAGATTTGACCGAAATTACCACATCGATCAATTATGATCGTGTAATTATCTTTTTACAATGATATTGTACTATCGCTGTCACGTTACATTCACGTGAAGACGTTCTGGTGACCGCTGCACGCACATTTAGTCACAATGCGGCCATACACAGCGCGCGTGCTACTTCTCAATAATTCTAAGAATTCGGCGTCTCCGGGGAAAAAGATTTTTGACCGCATAATTTGACTCGCGATAAGCGCGCTGATAAAATACCTGATCGATCGGGAGAAATCTTCTTCGAGCTGTGCCAGTCCGGAACTTTTGAGATATGGTGTTTTCAATTTTATTGGTTGGCCACTATCAGTTCATTAATCATGCCGGGTGTCTCATCCTTGTTCCGTCCGCGGACGCCGGATCTGGAGCAAATTTGAAGTCAAGATCAAGTTCACTAAACTGGCTCGAATTCCAATTACCTACTGAACCCTCTGAGAACTGATTAAACTCGATCATTTATGTAAAAAAAATGCTTCAAATTAATCTATATTTTATCACGCGTAATTATATTCATTTTGGCTTTTCAACTTGTCGTTACAAACATTCAAAAATTTCTACTACATTGGATATTTTTGCATTATATCGTTATCTGAGGTTAGATCTCGAGGATTCTATCGCTATTATTGTGACGAACTGATGTTATATTTCTCTGTGATTATTACAAGTATATTTTTGTTGAGATTGTTTGTTAAAACCGTAACAATTCTTGTAGTCTGTCGTCCACGCGGAGTGGACAATGTTAATGGCCTCACCCGCTATCGAACTGGTTCGCGACCGGTTCAGTCAGCCAGTCCAGCTAGTTGCAAAGACGAACCCTTTCAGAAATAAATAAACCGAATCAGGTAGATTTGTGTGTTTTTAAGTTTTTTACGTTACGAAATTTTTTGTATTAAAAAAAAAAATTTGGACCGGATAAAGCACGCAAAGAAAAATGAATGTTTTAACTTTTTTCTCTAGGACCAGTACCAACGGAGTCCACAATTTTGTAACAACATTGTAACAGCTTAACTAGTTGACGAACTAATCTAATCAATTTTTCAGAAAAATCAAAATCAGATAAGAACTACAGGACTAACCACGTCCACAGATTATTTGCTTAAATACAATGTATTATGATTTTTGCTCTTCATTTTTTTAATCTACTTTTATCTACCGCCCCAGTTATTAATCCATTGTTGTATGTGTTAACCTATCATTTCACACAGAAAGTTTTTGATGTGTAACATCTTTCCTCTCGCTTTCCTGTAATCGGTGGCAGTGAATTCGTGAAAAAGGACGGAAATGTGTAGCAGGAAATAGGGGAAACCGGGGAAGCGCACGCAATTTCATTTGACCATTGAGCGCGCGTGATGGAAAAAAATTATTGTTTATAAATAAATCAATGCCTAGCAAGTGCCATCACAGCGAAGACGCACACTTCCAACAGCCAATGCTTCTGATTTAGTATAATGCTACGCGATTTGTGTCAAGCATGTGGATGTTGTAACTTTGATATATTTCGGCTTATCTTCGAAGCTATCCAATAAATACTTAATTATTTTTTACATTAATGTAAACAATAAGCATCCTTAATGATTTACATTCTCAAAATTTATGTGATTATTTTTAAATATTTATTCAAAGTTTTCATACAATACGTATAGCGGCACACTACCGCCATCTATGAAAATAAATAAAAACATGTAATTGACCAAACACATTTCTAAATAAAAGTGCGTATGTAGATATAGGGTACAGCCTGTATATATATATATATATATATATATATATATATATATATATATTATATATATACATTTGTTTTTTGTCGTTATTTTACAATTGTTCATTTTATAATTGGCCAAAGGCACGGTCTTGTGGTAATGTTAATACGATTATCTATCAATGGCTGTAAATAAACAACGAAGATCGGAAGAAGCTGAAAATGAAGCAAAAAATTGATCGAATACTTGAAAATGAAGTATAAGAAGAAGAATAAAGTAAAGTAGGAATCAAGTTGTAGGAGGGTGCACTGTTATCATTAATAAATAAATAAATATATTAATCATTAAAAAATATGCAAACCACCATATACTTCGCTGCCCAAAACAGGCGTGCTGCCTTCTCCGCGGTCGGAAATTGACCACAGAATATAGACCAAAATAGAATGGCAACTGATATTTGCAAAGTGACATCTTGCGACTTTGGGAGATATTATTATTTATTTATATATTTGTCCTTTTTTCTTTATTTATTTATTTAATTAAATAAATATTTCGACCTATCCTGAAAATAGCAATATTGCTATTTCTGTATCTTGACAGTTATTGTATAACATTATAATGCTGTTAATTTTAACGTTTTAAGTTTGACGAAGTTAAACGAATTCAATTAATCAGATAAGCTCTAAAACGTAAACAAACGCTAAGTTATTCACATATTATGAATAACTTATTTTACTTTCTTTATTTACGTTTTAGAGCTTTCTGATTGATTGAATTCATTAATTTCAAATCTGTCAAACTTAAAATGTCAAAATTAACTGCATTACAATGTTATAAAATAACTGTCAAGATACAGAAATAGCAATATTACAATTTTCAGAATACGGCTGTTTGTTTCTGAAAATGAAAATAAGATTTAACAATAAAAGATGGTACATTTAATTAAAAATGTATTATCCGCCAATTCTATAATAAGAGTCAGAAAAAGAATTGGCAAAGAAAACTGACAATTATTTTAAAATTAGTCAATATTGTTATAGCATATTTTTTTAAATTTTACACACTACCTCTCTGTAAAAGAAAAATCTCATGTTTAGAGAAGGAATATGTTTACATAATGAACATAATTTCAGATTAAAATACATGATTTTGTTTTAAAAACAATGTTCATATTTAAAATTCATTCAATTCAAAAACATAGAATTAATATTTTTAAAAATACCAAAACTCGCAAAGAAAATAAAAATTCAATATTATATATTTTGTAATTATTAATATTTTAGAAAATAAAATGTAACATTGATCAGTAAATAATTTACACCACAAGCTACCATTTTAATAGGTAAAGGAAATCAATGATTTGTGATGATTATACAAAATAAGATTACACTTCGTATTCATGTGGTAGTCAATTTTCATTGCCTGTTAATATTATTACTAATATTATTTAAGTGATGTGATAAAAAAATGTAACATTCAAATAATATATTTTTTAGATTCAGAATGATTGTTTTAAGTACAAATATACAAAGGAAAAATTCAACAAATATTGATTTAAAAAAATATTTGGGAGCAATTATAAATCATAAACTAAACTTTACATTGAACACAAAATATGTAACAAAAAATTGCAAAATGAATTTCACCCTTGGAAAGAATCAGAAGAGATCAAAACAGAATTGTGCAAAAATATATTATATAACGCAATAATTGTCCCCCACATCAACTACTGCGGCAGTATACTATTTCTGGGTTGAAGAAGAATTGAAAAATAACAGTACTCGAAAAGAAAGCATTAAGAATTATACTAAAAATAAATCAATACACAAGAATTAAAGTGGTGCTAGAAAGTTTACCAATAATAGACAAATAATTCTATTTCTACTTATATATAAAATTAATAATGGATACAACATCTTTGAAGTATTAAGAAAAAAAACAAACACAAACATGACAACTGCACAAGAGAAGATGAAAAGATTACATTTAAAAAAAATCACAAATTTCAATCATGCATAGTGCTATATATAAAACTACTACTACAACGAAACTATACATGAAACTACCAGAGACATTAGAGATGTAAATAATATAACAACTTTAAGAGGAAAGTAAAAAAATATGTGATACTTTAGTTAGAATAAAATTTTAAATAATTATATGTAGTGCTGTATATACAAAGAAATATAAAATTATTATATTTCCTATTTAAAGAATTTTTTATTATTTATTAATGTTAGGAATATCATCTAAATGATCAAAAGTGTGAAGATATGATAAACAGAGTACATTCTAATGGGTTGACAGTATTTTCAACGATTCTTACATACATATACATTACACATACATAATAATTATTCTGGATACACAACAAAAGTATTCTTTTCAATTGTCATTTTACACTTCAATGTTCAGAATTATTATTTTCAATTAAATAAGCGTATACAAGAACAGATATCAATAAGACATCATTTTCAATGCATTGCAAATAATATAACCGGTCAGTAAGATCAAGCGGTTTGAAACTAAAAAAGTAGAACAAATGATTTAATATTTTTTATGCTTATAGCGTTAAAAACCACACATATTGTTTTTAAACGTCTAATGATTTCGATACTGTATTATATCTTCATCAGGACGATCGGACAATAACTTCCATAAATTTAATTTGTAAGGAAAAAAGGCAAACAGTGTTAATGATCGCAAAATTATACGGTTTTCTCAAAATTCACAAAGGAAACAGCCCCATCAGATCAGCAGTATCCCAATGTAATGCAATTCCCCAACATTCAAAATAACTTCATTCATTACAAAAATATTAAATAACTCCAACGTATTTAAACCAAAGTATACAATTAAAATTTCATGTAGTCAATACCTTAAAAGATATTGTCCTGATGAATGAAAAGTTAGTATCATTTAATATTGCAAGATCATCCATTAATGTTCCCATTCAGGAAAGCAAAACACTAATTTTAGATATACTAAAAACATCAGATTTGTCGGAAGGTCTAAATGATTTATCTCTTTTATAAAACCTTGTCTCAATCAAAATATAATAAAATAGTTATATTATGCTGTACCCATTGATAAACCTTATAAGCAAATATAAGGTTTATCGATGGGTGCATGTGAGGCAATCCAAATCCTTGCAATATTCAAAAAATTCTAAAACAAATAATTGAAAATCAATTTGATAAAGAAATTTATAACATCTAACGCCGATATCTCAAAACTGCATTTTTCACTTAATACACTAAAGTACTCATGGTTCGATATTATTATGCACATTATTTTTACATTTCTAATAATATTTTACAAAGTCCACTGTCTGTGAAGCCTCTTTGTCGATGCTTACATCTGCATGGATTTTTAAGAATGCTGCTACAGACCGGTTAGGCAGCAACGCTTGCTTTCTTCTTCTTCTTGATTTTAACCTTAAAAATAATACAATCTGTTAAATTTGACAACGCTGGAAAATGACAGATGAGTGTGTCCATTTTTAACTAAATTTTATTAACAATTAAATTAAATTAATGGGTATTAACAATTAAATTAAATTAACAAGTGTGGGAGAGTGTGTCCATCTTTAATTAAATTTTATTAACATAAACATACTTTAACTAAATTATTTATTTTGTAAATTTATTTATGAAATTACTTAGTTTAATATTTTAGTACTGTTATTTAAATTTATTTTATTCATGTTGTAAACATTTATTAATGTATGTATTGTGTATTAAAAAAAATACAACACAAGCAATCATCGTTTAAAAAAAATTTAGTTATAGATTATAGCTGTATATTCTTGCCCTCATCTCCTTTGCTGTAGCTGGGTTCTGAGGATTCCATTGAGATATTCATCCGTCACACCAATTAAATATTCATCAATTAACAATTCATCTCCTTGGACTTGAATCTGTAGACATAATAATTTTACTTATCATTTACACATGTCAGTGGGAAGTTCTGTTCTTTCTAAAACCAGCAGTGAAATAATAATAACTCTTAATTAATAATTGTACGCATGTTATACAAAGATAGTAGTAATAATAATTAATCATAATTTTTTTTTGTATTTTAATCATACGGAAAACTTAGACAAATGAGTCAACAGTATTGAGATTTTATGGGAAACATAGCCTATAAATTTATAGGAAACAAGATTTTGGAAGGGATAAAATAATACATAAAATCTAGAATTCGGTTAATTTTAAATTAGTAATCCTCTGTGACTACATTCAAAACAATTTTTTGGATATTGCTGCCTTCGCTTTTATACCCTATGTAAATTAGTTTTCCTTTGTAAAATAACTTTTTCTAATAAACTTTCAAACACAATTATAATAAAACATTCCAAATATAATTAATATAAATATAAAATACAATCACTCACGTGTATTTTCGGTTTCAGTATGACAGTTCAAAAGGACGATAAAATATTTCGTTTTTGTAGCAAATATCCTTTGTGAAATGTCAATATTCAGTTTCATATCGAAACAAACATATTCTCAGAGGATGTCAATGTCGGAGGCGGTGACGTGGTAGCGGGATTGTAAAAAAATAAACAAGCAAAATCGCCACAAAATAAAGACATATTTGATATGAAAAATTAAAATGGCGTCGCAAATTGTGAACAATTTGAAAATTTTGCGAAACCAAAATTAATACCACTACAATAATTGTTAAAATAGTTGGCAAGGGTAGGTACGTACTAACACCAAATTAGAACCGCCGAAAAATGAAATTTAAAAAATTCCCAAGAACGAATTGATGCCAACATAATGGAATCGAAACTTTATGGATAGAGTGCGCAGGCCCTGACATTGACGCTTGTACACTCCACTGTGGTCCCACCAACTCCCGCGCTAGCTACCACAAAAAAAGTGTGTGTATATTTAATTCGCGTATAGGCACCCACACATTAAAAATTACTATTAAAGATCTGAATGCACTGTACCTACCTAGTCCGGCAAAATTCAATAATAAATAAATGCTCAAACATTTTCTTTACTTGTATTTACTAATTATTAATATATACGGGGTTATTTGGAAAACATTAATAACCTCGCAGGACCTGCCTTGATTATTCCTGCCTTGATTATGAGTCGAAAATGTTCAGGCTATTACGACCTAATATCAATAGTTATAGAGATATGTGACATCAAAGTTTGCAATTTTTTTCAATATTTATGACTTATTTTTTGTAAAACGTTGGACTATCATTACAGTAACCCATATTGACTATGAAAAATTCATTCCCTTTAATACAAGTCAAACAAAATAATAAAAACCTTCGAATTCCAATTGGAGAACGTTCCAGTTTTTTTTTCCTTTTATTTTTCAGGGTTTTTATAATTTTATTTAACTTGTATTGAAACTGGTTTTTTTCAGGGTTTTTATAATTTTATTTAACTTGTATTGAAACTGTTTTTTTTCAGGGTTTTTATAATTTTATTTAACTTGTATTGAAACTGTTTTTTTCAGGGTTTTTATAATTTTATTTAACTTGTATTGAAACGAATGAATTTTTCGTAATCGATGTAAGCTACTGTAATGATCATCCAACGTTTTACAAAAAATAAGTCGGAAATATTGAAAAAAAAATGCAAACTTTGATATCGCATATTTCCAAAACTAATTGATATTAGATCATCATGATAGCTTGAACATTTTCGACTCATAATCAAAGCAGAAATATAGTCCTGTGAGGTTATTAATGTTTTCCAAATAACCCTGTATAGGTGTTAGCTTTTTTAAATTTTGATGTTAATTTCTGTTGCAGCTCAATTGATATTTTTAATTGTGAGACGTCAAATGACACATCATATGCGACCGCTGTAAGGCTCGCTCGTTTTTTTTTGTTAATCTGATGGATCCTGCTTTTAAGACGAGCCTCGGTGATTATGCGATCGGCTTGAAGTTTCCTAATATGCAAACTTATTCGATTCAAAGTCTTCCAAGTAAGAATTAGTCGCACGTGTTTGTTGTGTACATTAATCAGCTTTCTCGATATTCGTTACTACGAAATGTCATTCTGCAATTCCTGTTATGTTTCTCTATTTTATCGCGTCAGCTCTCTGTTGAAACAGATGTACAGCCACGGTATATTAATTTTTTTCAGAATTTTTCGTAGTATCTCGACAATTTTTTTAAATTGAAATTTACAATTTTCGCGATATTCTCTACGGAGAAATGCGTGATTTCAGGAATTTTCTTTTTATTTCGTGTCAGATCAAACATCGAAATATCTACGCGATGTTTTTTTATTACTTTTATAAGCGCTGCTTAGGACTTTCATTCGTAGTGTGCTTCTTATGTTTGTAGAACTTTCAGCTTCATTCTGTATGACGAAGCTGAAGGAATCGGTACCTACGCCAATTGCGATTTCGGGCATTTACACAAACATCGAAACTGAAAAATATTTCTCAGTTTCACTCGAATGCATAATTACAGCACGCCATTACTGTAATGATTCAGTTCTTATCTTAACGTAGATTATATTTTAATTGCTATACAATAAAAATTACATTCATATTTTTGCATATATTTAAAGCGGGTTAAAGCTTTATGGTTATCGAAAAACACTATTTTGACATTTAAGAATAATCATAGATAAGAGGTAGTAGAATAGGAAAAATTTACACGAATCCGCACAACGCGTGTCCATCACGCGCACCATTTAATCTGGGCTGCATTTCTTGGCGCAAAATAATTCACGATTGTAATGCCCTTATAGGTTACGTGATTAATAACACGATAAATGAAACAATTAACGTTTTCCAAGTCTGCCGCGACAGACCGAGCTGATAGCAACATCCGCCTCCTTGTACATCGTACGAATTTTAGAATGGGAACTGCAATCAGCGTTTGAGTTTACACACCCGGTTTTGTTTATCTGCATTTTATAAGGGGTCGTGTCATGAAACGGTGACCCAATGCTCTCCAGTTTCACGGAGTAGATTGGCCGGTACGTGTTTTAGTTTAGTTATCTTACTAGTAATGTAATTCTGCGTATTGGACGAAACGTCGTCGGCGATAGTATCTGGCGCGGCCGGTGGTCGGCCGATATGGATGTGGGCTCTCGGCGCGCGACCCGACGGGTGAGGGCCGCGCGCCTCACGCGGTGCATTGCCGCGTAAGGCTAAGGCCGGCCGCACTTTGATACCAATTTTTACGTACGTATTCGTACGCATACTTTTGTACGTATTGGAGCGCGCACATTTATTGCGTTTTGCGTTGTCACGATCAGTTACTTTGACATTTCTCCAATGACGTTTGTGCCAAATGATCTGTATCTTCTGGAAAACTATTATGGCAGACTTAAATAATGACAAATTTCGTGACTATCTATCTAATAGATTCACATGTGTTGGAGAAAATCGAAGTGCAACGAAAGCTCGTAACATCGGAGAAATATTTAAATGTTTTTTTGTTCGAAGTACATAATTATACCTCACCTTCATTAAACCAAATTATTTAACTTACGATATTTTTTAGTTCTTTAGAAATCTCTATCCTATCTAGAAATGATAGAGAATCCTCCGCCATGATCTGCTCTGATGGTCACGTAGTTGAATCACTTTGGTCCCGCAAACATTTTTGGTCGTGTGTCAAATTGACAAAAGTTGCAATATCCGTCGTACGAAATCGCAAAAATTTCCGAACAAATCCGATCGATGGATCGTGTCGGACGTCGTATCTATTATACGTGCGTACACGCACTACTAATGTGCCCTACTCGTGTGCAGTGTGCGATGTTCAATACTATTTCGAAGGTTAGGAATGTACTCGCGTATTCGTACGTATACGTACTACTCAATTTCGTACGAAAACGCATCCAGTGTGCGGCCGGCGTAAGTTATGTTTAACATCGTGGAATCACATCTGTGGAAAATGGATAGATATACATATAAATCCATATCATCGTATCATAATAACCAACATATATTACAAAAAAATAAAAATTAGTTTTTCTGTTAAAACTTGAAAGTTGAATCCGTCAAATGGACTCCTTCCGTAAATCTATTGCTGGACTGTAACATCTATTGTAAAACACTGATTGGAAATGCCTAAAAATCGAATACAACTAGCTCAACCCAACTAGTACAACTACAACTCAATACAACACATTTGAAATACAGTTTTACATTAGTGTAGTTGAAATCTCCTAGCGGTACCTACATAAATCAAAACGCAGCTAAGCAATCAGCAACCGCCGATGGGAGGCTGTACTGGCGGCCCGAGTGCCCGCTGCGCGCCCACCACCTCTGCAACTGGCTGTCGGCTGCACTGCGGCCGACAGTGGCCATTGCGCAACTATTAGTATCTGCGATTGACTATCGCTCATTGCCTGCCGCTTTTCATACGATTTGGCTATTTTTTTGAAATTGGTAATGGTAAAACTGCACTGCGTTTTTGAAGCAATCATTATACAGATGATCCGTCGCCGTGTACGCTTTCGAATTTGACACATTTCCAACCAAACGTATATTCTAACCTAGAAATTAAACTGCCGTCAGAAAAAATAAAATTGACGTAAGAAAATAAGCATTCAGATGTATCTTGAATGTTAAATAATGTGTATATAATATATCTACTATATTTATCGCAATCATAATATAGACTAGCAGTTAAACAATCGACTGTCGCCGATTGTGCTAGGCCCTGCGCGGTTATAATTGCCCGCTACGTGGCCTCGGTGTCTGCAATTGGCTGCTGACTACTGGACGCTGTGCGGCCGATGGTGCCCACTGCGCGGCTATTAGTGTCCGCTATTAGCTGTCATTCGTAATATAGATGATATGTCGCCGTGTATGCTGTCAATTTTGACACATTTCAAACAAAACGTATGTCTCGAATGTCAAATAATGTATTTATAATATTTCTACTAGGGATGCATCGATACGCACTTTTGCCGATACGATACCGATATTTATAAAAAAAGTATCGACGATACCGATACCGATGCGGATGCGGAGGTGAAGACTTAAAAATACCGTATGTTGGTGGTTATCACAGTACGCAACAGCTCTTTTAACAGTTCTAGTACTTTACTTGTCACTCGCTCATTTATTTCTGGTTAACTTTTTCCGTAATGTGGAAACGTGATACCATTTTTTAATTCGGGCAAAACTTCTTTAATAGTCATTGAAGCCTACATTATTGACTATGTCGAATGGCTCCATATCGACGCATATTTGCTCAGCAATGGAACGGGCTGTTTGTTTTGCCCAAGTATCATCATATTATAAAATGATTTCTTATCGATCATCTCTGTTGGATTTGCCTGTCTCTTGGGTGCTGGGCCACTGTCATCACTCATTGTTGTCTTGTTAGATGGTTTCAGCACCTAAGCGGTGTCCAGTTCACTCTGATGGTGAATGATTTTCACGTGGATCCACATCTTCGATGTGTTGTAACTTTTAAATTGGTCCCACGGAACACGTTTTCTTTACAATACATACATATCGCTTTAAAATTTTCAGATGCAGTTTATGTTTGGAAATTGACATAACTATTTATTAACTTTTGTTTTATACCACGCTTATGATTACGTAGTTACTATACGTATTTACTGAAAGAAATGTCACAATCACAAATAAATTATTTATTTATTTTACTAGGCACCGAAAGCAACAACCGACAACAAGCAACTAACGGAATGAAATTATGAAACTCAGGGATTCCCCGAGAGTAGATAAATTGTGCCGCGTTTTCAAATGAACGAATTTAGCGCGAGGATGGCACGTTTACACATGGATTATCTATAGTGTGAAATTCACAATGCATCCGTGTATCGCCAAATTAATATCGCCGATTCCGATATATCGGAAAATCTACGATATCGCCGATATATCGGTGTCGGTATCGGATGCATCCCTAGTTTCTACACATTATATAATAGCGAAATTTATTTTTAAATAATCTATACGCCTCATTTCTTAAAATAAGCAAACGTTTTTTTTTTATGCTGGCAATGGACAAAGGACATTACTGTAGCGCAGATGTAGCATTATAATATAGATACCTAATTCTCTTCTATGAAGATTTTTATATTTAAAAAATTATTTTTATACAGGGTGTACCAGAGCTAGCAGCAGAAACTTGGCCGGTAGATTCCTAACTATGTTATGAGTCTAAAATGTTCAAGCAACCATGACCTAATATCAATAGTTATGGAGATATGCAATATCAAAGTTTGCATTTTTTAATTTTTATTTTATTTATTTCTTAATGCCCCAGACCACTGTGAAAAAATATTTTTTGTAATTTTTTTCTTTCATTTTCTGAATGATGCATTTGTTAAGGAATGCTCTCACCAAATATTTTAAAGAAATTTGTAAAATTGACGGGGATACAGCGGTTTATTTTTTTTTGTTTGTGTGTTGAATTGTCCTTCAGCAAAACAGCAGTTTTTCTCAAACGTACAGTATTTTTCAACCTGGTTGACAGCATATCAGAAAAACTATACGTCCGATTTGCATGCGCTAAGTCGTAAACTGTTTGAAAATGCAGTCTCTATGGCACCACGTAGGGATTTTTTTATAAAGGGCCCCCTTCTATTTTTTTTTTAATAAATGACGAAAATTTTCTATAAAAAATCGAAAATAAAATTAGCTAGTTTTTTTAGATATCGAAATTCCCCTACGTGATGCTATAAACCTATACGTCTAGTTTCTAAATGTATTTTTATTTCATTTTTCGGTTGTACCCTATGGCTTAATAGCTATCAACCACCCAGCGGCAAATTCGTCAGAGTGTCCTCTTGGAAGCAGCGTACACTGAAAACTGTACTTTAGATTTGAGTACAAAAATTTGTATGCAGTCTTCAATATGTATATATATACTATGAGTAATAAATAAAAAAAATTCCACGTATCGTTTGCTTGGAAATAATTACGAAAAATACACCCTCATACCGCGCGCGCACAGTGGTCTGGGGCCTTAAGTTAATTAATATTACAATTTGTATATTAACTAGTATTTAACACTTTGCATTCTTAAATCTATTACTAATATACTATCATAATAACCTACATATTTACGTTTACATCTAATTTAATCTATGGTACAATCAGGCGCGTGCAGTCAGAACATAGAAGCATGACTTTTTCGTAAACATATATATTGGAATAAACATAGAAACTGTATATTTATCTGACAGAATGTTATTATATATTAAAATATGAATACTATGTTAATAATTGCGTACTAATGTTAACAATAGGAATATTACGAGGTATATGTTTTGTTTAAATTTTTTTCAAAATATATGGTTACAAAAAAGTCATGCTGCAATGTTCCCACTGCACGCCCCTGGATACAATCTATAATATAAAAATTTTTCTTCGAGCATAGGATAATGATTATTTTTCACTAATTTTCCGCATTCCAAGGATTCCAATTTGAACTTCGTTAAATCAATATTTTTTTGAAGTTTTGTTTTTGTCATCGGTCTTTAAAGTGTTATTTGATGTTACGATTATATTGTATTTTGGTTCCATGTTGTCAATTTTTGTTTGCTCGCGCCGTGTATTTGTCTTCGACGTTTCCCTCATTATTGTTGCCTGGGCATACGTTTTTTGATTTTTATCTAAATATTCCTCTAATTTTTTGAATACTGACCGTTGTTTATCTATACCTATAAAACTCAATGTCTGTCTGTCTTGTCTGTTCTCTATACAAGTCCACACCGTTTGTCCGATTCGATTCAAATTTTGCATACTTATGCTTTGGGAACCGGCGTTTAACATAGGCAACATTTCCCCCCTATTCTCTTACCCCTTCCCCTCCCCCTGACCAATTTTCGATGCGAATCTGAACCGTTTGACCGATTGGACTCAAAATTTGCATACTTATGCTTTGGGACCTGGCGGATAACATAGGCAACACTTTTCTCCTGTTCTCTTACCCCTTCCCCTCCCCCTGACCTCTAATCTCTACCGTTTGACCGATCGGACTGAAAATTTGGAAACTTAATCTTTAGAACTCGGCGGGTAACACAAGCAACATTTCTTCCCTATTCTCATACCCCTTTCCCTCCCTCTGACATATTTTCTATGCAAATCTGTACCGTTTGACCGATCAGTCTCAAAATTTTGAAACTTATTCTTTGGGACTCTGCGGGTAACAAAAGTGACATTTCCTTCCTCCTCTTTTACCTTTTACCCTCCCCCTGATATATTTTAGATGAAAATTTGTACCGTTCGACCAATCGGACTCAAATTTTGGAAACTTATTCTTTAGGACCGGATGGGTAACGTAGGCGACATTTCCTCCCTATTCTTTTACCCTTTCCCCTCCCCCTGATATATTTTCGATGCAAATCTGTACCGTTCGAATCGAATCCTTGTATACCCTCACAAATTTATTTTAAACTTAATCCTTAACCCGTGCAATGCCGGGTATGAACAGCTAGTCTTATTTATATTCTTTATGTTTTCTGGCGTCTCATCATATATTTTTACACCTCTGTACATTAGACAATTCTGTGTATATACTTTTTTCTTATATGGCAATCTTATTCTTTCCTATTTCTGGTGTTATATGTTTTTAAAATTAATTTAATGGCTTGTCACCCAGTAAAAGGGTGTTATTGCCATACATTACAATAATCTAATAAAATGATAAAAACCTTGCAAAACTTTAAAAAGGTTTTTTTTTTTACAAAGCTTTTATCATTTTATTTAAGTTGTATTGAAGCAAATGAATTTTTCATAATCCATATAAATTACTGTAATGATAGTTCAACTTTTTGCAAAAAACAAGTCAGAAATATTGAGAAAAAATGCAAACTTTGATTTTGCATATCTCCATAACTATTGATATTAATTAGGTCATGGTTGCGTAAACATTTTAGACTCATAACATAAATAAGCAGGAATCTACCGGCAAGTTTCTGCTGCCAGCTCTGGTACATCCTGTACGTCAGGCACGTGCAATGGGAACAAGAAGCATGACTTTTATTTAAGCGTATATTTGGGAAAAAAATATCGAAATTTAGTATTTATCTGGCAGAATATTATGAAATATTAAAATCTGAATAATATGTGATTTGAATATTCCGAGATATGTCTCTTGTTTCAGTTTCTTTTCAAAATATACGCTCAGGAAAAAGTCAAGCTTCTTTTTCCCACTGTACGCCCCTGCTGTATATATTTTATTAGTATTATTCTCAAAAAACAATAGAATGAAAGGATTTGACATCTTTTGGCGTTATTGATTCTAATAATGTCAAAAGATATTATTTGATTTTTGCCTCAAGTCAATTTAGTTTTATTAAGATTTAAACCAAATCCAAAAAATGTTATTTTATTTTGTTTCAGCTATGAGTTGCAACTGGAGACGAAAACTCACCGACGAGGGTTGGGTAGTTTCTTGCTCCACGCCCTGGAGCTGATAGCCTTCACCAACCAGATGCGCAAGGTTATACTCACTGTGTTAACCAACAACAAATCAGCTGTGTCTTTCTTCAAGGCTTTGAGGTAACATATTTTTTATTCTAAACTGAAATTCATTTCAGCAGTGAAATTTGTCAATATTTTTTATTCTTTTTTTTATTCTAAACTGAATTTGATCTCATCAGTGAAATTTATCAATGAAATTATTCAGACAAGCATTTTTTCGTAGACTATACATAGATTAAATATTAAAAAAAATTTTAACAATGCAATTTTTTGTTTGAAGTCGATAATTTAAAACTATTTTTCGCTTGGGCTCTGCGACAAATGTAACGTTTACATGTCCTAGAAGTTGGTCATTTATAAATAGCAATAAAAAATACAATTAACAAAAACTTGTTCATAAAATTGCCTCATTTCTATTTGTATACTTCTCAAGCATAAAAGTAGAAAACAAAACATACATACACAAAAAATTAATGAAATTCAAACATAGGAGTTGGTTATCATGTAACATAAACAAATGTAACTTATAAATTGTAGATAGAATAAATATAATAAACAATAAAAATTGTCATGATTAAGTTCAATTAATCTGTGTATATCGTTTAATCTTCATATTTTAGATTGGATTATTGTAAATTAGTGAAATCTGATCTCCAAATATGCCATAGTAGAGGCAGCGAGTACCTCTAAATTCTCAACCCTTAAAGAACCCCCCGGCTGTAAATAAAAAAAAAAAATTAAAATTGTCTTTCATATTTCTAGATACACCATAGACGAGACCAATCCGGACGATGAAGAGGAAGTTCCTTATGAGATCCTCAGCAAACCCAATCCAAAGATGAATCGTCCGCCGCAGACTCCAGCTCCCTCCAATCAGGGCCCTTCGCGTTCAAACCACTCAGTGGCACCCCACGGGCATCAGTGTTGCCAGGGTGGCCACCATCACTGACGCAATAGTGGTGGATCAATGGCTTTATCGAGAAATAATAAGCTATAAAATGCTATCTCCAATCTACTTAAGGTGCTAGGAGAGAGCATTGTTGACCCTGTTGGACCAAATTTACGTCCAGTAATTTTTCTCATTTAGTTCAATGTGTATTTTTTATTTTTATATCTTTGTATTCTGATAAAGTAACACTGAAATTAATATTCGACATCTATTCATTTATTTCACAACTAACATCAAATCATGTGACATGTACTATGTTTTTTCTTTATCGTAATATTGTTTTACTTCGAGACATTATCTAAATTTACAGTGACACTTATACTATTGAAAGAGCAACAACCTGGTATCTTTATAGTATGTTGATTGCTATATTTCATTAATAAAAATTCTTCAAATGTGCTCTTTTGACTGCTTACTTCACTTGATTTAGGACATGGTTTTTACCTAAAAAAATTATCAATATTTGATTTTGTAATAAACTATAATTGTAAAGAAAACTTTTACTAATACCTAACGACAGCAATAAATAGCTCTGCTTAAAATATTACTCTGTAAAATAGAAACAACCAAGATACGCTGGGCAGAACAATCCAGAGCTGAAAGTAATTTTTTTGACTGATTAGTCATATGAAACGGCATTTTGTTAAGCTGAACAGAAGCAACCATAACAATTCTACCTCGTAGCGTGATGAATATTATCATCATCGTGTGGATGTTTCGAAAGTAATATGAGAAATTGAATTTTGACTTTCACATAAAATTTATTTACTTTTATAAAATTTTCAAAACGCTTTGCGTTTTCCTTTTATTAATGTCGAGGCTGCAAAGAAATTGTGTTCTATGAGATCAAATATATATTAAAAATATATATGTTACAGTGAATTTGTATTTCTAGTGAGTCTGTATTTTCACTGGCATTTTAGTGAAATTATATTCAAGACCATTCCTATCATATCCAAGCAGATTTTCACTAATAGAAATTAAAACTAGTGAAAAATATTTTAACTGATATCTTACTAGTGAAATCGTATTGGTTTCCGAATTGTCATTAAAATTAGATTCGACAGACTGTTTGTTGTGACTGTTTTCGGATTGAGATTGACCTCTTTACAATTTAAGATTTAAGTTATTACGTGAAAAAGTTTCTTACTGCATTATTCATTTCTTCGGTGCATATCAACATTATATACCATATATATAATATAATATCTGTTTTTAATGGATAATATCTGTTATAATATAGGTTAATAATAGGTTACTAAGCTTTGAAAAATGCGTGCATTCGTGGACAAAATATAGTTTCACCGATACTGCGCAGTGAATCTGATAATATTCATTGATTGACATGTTTTCACTGCCCGACTGGGTAAAATATTTCTACTAGAGCTTGCCCAATGTAAATTGGTATTCGGCGACTTTGGAACCAAAACCCGCCCCGCCCACACCCGGCGGTAACCCCTCGCCCTGTTATTCAGTTCAATCTCATACTGTGACATCTTGATTTTTAATATACACTGAATTTTGTCCAAAACAGTCTTGCAACACCTTGCAGGAGGTGCAAGAACAATTGCCAATGCCAAAGCAAATAATGGACCAATATTACCATTTGACAGGACTCTTAATAGAGTGGTCGCCATTACTTGTTTGTTTCTTTAGTGTTGCCCGACCAAATTTCTATTAAAGGTTCCGACACCGGTCATCAAATACTCTGTATATTATGTATTGTGTAATAAATTTACACCCTGGCAACTTCTGTTTCGCGATAGGGAACGCCCTCCTTCGCACGCCAATGGTGGCACTCTAGTGAAAATATATACTCACTAGAAATACAAATTCTCTGTAACATATATATTGTGATGTGTATACACAGAATACACATCACATTAAAGGAAGATGAAAATTATTCACGAAATGTCAATATTTTCAAACAAAGACATGCACATGTGCTACGAAATTAGAACAAAATTGTTGGTCTCCCGGGATCAGTCTAAATCCCCAATCACTTAATCACCCTGCAAGTGTCTTATCACCATCTCAAACAAGCATCTCACGGGCGCGGCACATCAGCAAAAGCTATGTACCGTTCAAATGATTTGCAATCACGTCACAATTACAAACACATCAATTATTTTTTAGACTTTAGCGAAGCAACTTTTATTCTATTTTTGAAGTATTTATTTAGTAAATCGGGCATTATTGGATTATGTGCTATTGTACTAAAATATTTAGACTTCTTTTTTTTAATTAAAAGTTATCGAAGAATAGCAGTAAGCCATAAAAATTTGTGCGCTCAAATTTTGAAATGTCAATTGCAATCAATTGGAAATGTTCATTTAAAATTCTCTGTCATTACGAAGGCTTGCAAAATTCACATTAATATTTTTTATCTGTATATGATCGCTATGTCTATGAATATAATTAATTTTATACTTAGGGATTTCAGAGATTGGTTTTATATTTGATTTAAAGTATTTTATTTTTTGACTTACTTAACTAACCAATTAATTTTATCCAAATATTTTAATGCAAAACCTAAATTTATATCCTTGTGATAATGTAGTAAAACCCCGTTAATTCGAACTCCTATAATTCTTATTTCGCCATAATTCGAAATTTTTCAAATCCACGAGTCCCAAAATGTTAATTTCAAAGAAGATTAACCCCGATAATCCGTAATTGTAATAATTCAAAAACCTCGATAATTTGTAGATCTAAATAATTTTTAGTCCCTTGTGTCTTAAATCAATATGTTTTAGTTCACATAATTCAATTTTTTTTAATTTGATGAATGTAATAAAATATTTTGTAACATTTATATAATCGTAATATAAAAATGTAATGAAAAATTTAATGAAATATTTCAATTTTTTCGCAAGCGAGAACAAGAAATGGTAATAGAAATGTCGCGATCTTTGTATTAGCATAATAGATATTGCATTTTCCGAATGATTTCTTGAAATATGAAAAATACACATTTCACAAAGGAAAATTAAAAATGTTTCATGAATTCTATGATTTTAGAAAAATTTCATAATCGTAGTGCGATTTTTTTTTATACCTTGAATTTCGAATTATTGGGGTTCCGCATAATTTAAAATGTTTTTTTAGGTTTAAACTCCACTGCATTAATTTTTTTTTTATTTGGACATAAACTGCTTGCGCATCTTTATATTTAGAATCTCACTTTTCCATTTCATTATGTCAAATGTGTGTGTGTGTGTGTGCGTGTTTGTATGTGCACTTGTACAAGTGTATTTCAAAGTAACATATCCAAGTTTTTATTAAATCATGATCGTATATACAGATTTGTTGTAACGGTTTTATTCCATGTTTTTAATTAATTTGTATAACTACGCGTTACGTTGACGTTCAGAATGTATATTATTAATTACGTACTGGTAAGTATGTAAGTACATAATTTATAACATCATGATATTGTAGAAAATGTACTTCTTGCTACTAAATATTTATCTTTCAGTTTGAGCTTACATTTTTAAGTACCTACACAATTAAATAAAGTTTAATCTGCGCAATTAAAAAGTCTGCCATTTGAGTACTTAATGAATGAAAATTTATTTCTTTTGTTCGTCTCTTTAAATTGTACCCTTTTACCACGGATATTGTGTTTACTAAGGAGAATAAGCATTTAAGACTGCTATTATTTCAATAAATATCATTTAGGTATTAGTTTCCAAAGTGATTTATAATTTCAATGATACTTTTTATGATCTGTTAACTGTAAAAAGCTCTTTTTATAAGTTTCTGACTTGTAATCTTAGTTACATTATTTTCATGGCATACCTTGTGAATGGTAATATAAAATATTTTGATTAAATGAAACCTTGTGATAATTAAATGCAGGTTTTGAAATGGTATAAAAGTTTAATAAATAAATTTGATCTTAATACTATATTGTTTTATTTTCAAATAATTCAATTTGACTAATTATTCTTATGATGATATCAGGTCAGGTTGTATTTTCAGCTAACTTTATATAAACCTGCATATATTGCAGTGGCGTGCAGCGCATACAAGCAAAAAAGCTGTGCATTAAGTAAAGATTCTGAGAAACAAATATTAATTAAATAATCCTTATCTTAAGAAAAAGTTGATTTAAAATTCTAGCCGTATTTCGTCCTACGGCTAGAAGTTTTATTTCTGACGTTTCCATTTAACGTGACGTATCTGTTTTTTTTCGATTTAAAATTCTAGCCGTAATTCGTTTACGGCTAGAAGTTTTATTTCCGACTTTTCTGCGCTTAACTTCATGTCAATTCTTCATTTATTTCGCCAACCAATTTGTTCCACAGATATAGTCAAGTCGTGAAAAAAAAAAGTGTATTTTTAATGCTGCGAGTTTTGTGTAGTAGCGTCTTTCTTCGAAAGGTCCTATGCCAGGCGCACGTCATGCAGAAATGTTATTTTTTACAAATTCCACCCAAAACTTTCGGTGTAAGTTTTATGTCTTTTCTGTGGTAAATGTAAATACGAATATGACAAATTTCATCTGTCATATGATATCATAAAATGTTTGATTTATTTTTGTGAAAAGAAACGTATATCTGAAATTAGTATTGTTCCCGATTTAATTATATATAAATTGTCTTCGAAATATATTGGAATTTTTCGCCGTATTAGCGATGCCTATATAAAATATTTATTTATTTAGGAAATATTGTTTACAACACTTCTTTTATAGTGCAGTTATTTTTGTGGATTGAAGCTACTCAAAATAGTTCATTATATATAGTTTAAAAAAATTTTAAAATGTATATACCCTTAAAGGTATATGCGTATATATATTTCTAATATAGCTATATAGTCGGTCGCAGCATAACCTAAGTTTATACCCACTGCACGCCACTGATATATTGCATATCTTTGATGTACATAATTTATCAAGCGCATGTAGTTTTTATACATTAAAAAAACTGGATATCTAGAGTTTCTCAAATAAATTAAATTGGTATTATATAATAACTTTTGTACGATTCTTCTAATCAATATATATATATAAAGAAACCTGTGTTTTTTTTGCCTACCCGCCAAGTTATGGTGGTGGATAGCCCTTGGTGTCATATCGAAAATATGCAAGTATGGGTGGCTGTGCGTGGGTGGGAGTGGGTGATGAAAATGTGCTTTCTAGCACAATGTTTTGTTATGGGAAGGCCGCAAATGCTTCAGATTATTTCAAAATATGCGCGCCGACTGTGCCGGTGAGTCTAGAGGGTTCCGGAAAAACCTGCTCTAGAAAGTTCTGGAAGGAGAAGGTTCTAGAAAATTCCCGAAAGTTCTATAAGGTTCTAAACTGAGTGGTGGAATGTGTCGGCGTGTCAAGAATGTTCCTGTACATTCGATAAATTTCTTGAAAGTTCTGGAAGGAAAATGTTCTAGAAGGTTCGCGAAAGTTCTATGACGATCCAAACAGTGTATTAAAAATCTACGCGTGCGAAGCCGCGCGGGCACAGCTAGTTTAATTTCATGTATAGTAAAACTCCATTCATTCAAACCCCGATAATTCTGAATTTGTCATAATTCAAAATTTTTAAAATTTCATAGTGGATTAACCCATGTAATTCATAATTCGAATATAATTTATACTTAATAATAATACTTTTAGACTCGTGCGCCTTAAATCAATATATTTTATATCAAAATTTGATTTTTTAAGAAGTTACAAAAAACTAATAATCTGCGCGTCTTTTTCACCGCACCTTTATAAGGTGTCTTTTAAAAAAAAAAACTAGAGATGCAAACACGGAGTACGTGTCACATCAATATTCTTACTATTTTCAAACTAAGCTTGCAAAAGTGAGATTCGAACCCGCAACCTTTGGATCACGAGGTGAGAATCCTAACCACTAGACCAACAAGCTACTCTTACATACAATTTACCTTTATATACAATTTCGCGGTACCCTATGGAATACTTTTTATCTATTACGCATTATGTTGTGATTCGTAAAATTGGGGAATCCTAGAATTGTATACTATCTTCAGTTGTCTGCCATGATAGGTGCAGATAGCTTTAGCACGCATCGCGAATTCTTCATACCTGATCGTGTTATAATAGTTTTTCACGTTTTTAAATCCCTCTTTAGTTCGATTTTTTTTCTATGGAAAAACATAATTTTTTAATTTAATTTTCTTTTAGTGTTGTATTCTTTGGGATATTTATGAGGATAAAAAATACCAGCTCAATATCATCTATAATTATTAAATAGTTTTAATAATAAGATTTTTGGGATTAAGTTGTGCCCTGTCCCGGAACGGTAGTGTTAAGATCGCTAAGATTCTCATTTATTGTTTTTTTTTAATTTGACACTGTTTTCTTGATACTTTGGTCCATAAATATTTACCTATGAAATAAAGTATTCTTATTATTTTAAATACTATAAATGCAGTCATCATTATTGAAACTATTAAAAACAATGCTACATCCAGTAGCAAATATTGGTACCAAGTGAGATTATGTGCTGCACTTCTAAGATGACTTGCTCCATTGAATTTTAGTACATATTCTATCCAATAAATGGCAGTATCCAATGGGTGCTGGGGCCTTTCTTTAAATATCTTCGAATAGAGTTGGGCATTTTGAATATAACTGAAATAAAATATACATTTGATTAATTTTACTGTTAGATAGCCTTGATTAAAAAAGTATTGCTAAAAGTAAATTAATGGTTATTTTAGAATATTCCTTAGGGAACAAAATAACAATTACGTTGTAGTGGCAAGGGATGCAGGGCAGATGTTGCACACACAAGGACCTCTTAATCTAAAGGATAGACCAAGTCCGTGGATGGACAACACTAGGAGAGATAAAGGAGGTGAACTCCATAGATTATGGAGGAGAGAGAAGTTGTTGAAAATAAGGAATGAAATATCTTCCTAAATATACCTGCCAATAAATTATTTTAATCATTGACACAATCTAAGACATTTTGTAAAGCTAAACATTTTGCTGTTGTAAAAGTATATTTATATATATTGGGAACCACAAAATATCTAGATTAGAAGGCTATCATTGCAGTATATAAAATTAGGCTACGCTTAAAATTAAGATGATGTAAATTTATTAAAAATGTGAAATCATAGTTTAAGTTTCATGAGGTATCTACTACATATAATTGATATAGTCATAAATTTCACCCATTGTATTACAGATCTAAATATATATACAGGTTGTCCCATACCTCGATGTCAAGCCGAAATCGGGTGATAATAGTTACCAGAAAAATATTTAAAAAAATCTAAGTCATGTGTTTTAAAAATTATAAGCATTTAAAAAAATCTACACACTGTGACGGTCTTTTCACTCCTATTGCTACAAATTTTTATTTTTCTTCGTTTTTTTTATTATTATGTAATCCTGAATAATGCTTCTGTAAACTTTTGTCCAAAATTCAAAGCCAACTGCTCCAGCTTGGATGAAAATGTCACTTTTTGACCAGACCAAGTATTCAAAATTAATACTTTGCCCAGTTTTAACTGACTGGTTTTTTATTTCTTTTTATTTTTTAAATATTATCACACGATTTCAGCTTGACGTCGAGATACGGGACACCCTGTACATACATTCATTACCTCTTGTCATTTAATAATTTGTCCAATGCTTCTAATAGTGTTTTCTTATTTATATCATAAAACGGCAGCAGAATTCCTGTTCCCCTCTCTTGGAGTTGTGCTAAGTTCATTCCCTGGTCGGCGAATATTGGTGTGCCCAAAATGGGTACTCCACAATTGATAGCTTCTTGGACTCCCAATAGACCTCCATGCGAAATAAAAACTTTGACAGCTGGATGACCTGCAAATTTTATGCGATATATGTATATAGCTCACATATTCATATATCTGTTATGTGTTATACATTTATTGTCCGTTGTGTGTCTCTTGAAATTTGAAATTCATTAGGCATCAAATTATGCACATTCTTTCAGAAATTGTGATACGAATGCCAAATTTCAAAAACAAAGATGCTCTTATACAGTTCTTTTTCAATTGTTAATTATACACTTCTTTTTTCATTAATTTATTCTATTGGATGATCTTCTTACGATTTTTGGCAAATTTCGCAATGATATAGTGGTTTTTTAAAAATGTTTTTTGGGTCCCTTGAATTTTGAATTAACATGTAAACCTTAATATGTATTGAGCAATTATTCAGATTTCACTGTGTACTAGTTGTATAATCACATATTTCTTGTTAAATTCATTGTTCACATAATTCACAAAAAAATTGTCAAGCTATTACATAAAAAGCATCCACATATTGACTCCCGATTATCTGTGATGGATGGCGAAAAAAATTCCGGATAATTGAATACCCAATTAATTCAAAAGCATTGAAAAGTTGTCTGGCAATATCTATAGAAAATCACACAACATGCGCGCCTACTATCCGAAAATCATGCATGTGTGTATTTACACACAACAAAAATGTCACCAATATGTTTCAGAGTTGTCAAATACTTTTTCTTGCACAATTATTATTGACTTCACTAAAGAGAAAACCAATAAGAAATTTGAATTACTTAAAAAAGTAATTACATACGTGAATTACATACTTACATATTACTTAAGTACGTGAATTACTTAAAAATATTTTTCACCAGTTTGTATTAATGCCTATTGGTGAAAATCTGCTTGGATGTGATAAGAATGACCTTGAATATAATTTCACTAAAATGCTAGTGAAAATATACTCACTAGAAATACAGATTCACTGTAACATACATACAAGTTGTTGAATGTAAAATATTTAGATTCATAATGCCCTCATAAGGCGAAAAGCGTCTGATAAAATTAAAAATGTAGAACTTATAAACAAGTGTTTTTATTTCCATAAGTGTGATTATGGAGTTCTATAAACTTACCTCCGGAGTTCTATAAACTTACCGAAACAATAAATAAATCTTTGGTTTCTATAAATGCTCGAAGCTTACAGGTAAATTCTTGTGCAGCTCACATGACTGTTTATTTTTTGTGTTGAATGGCAATTTGTTGGATGCCTTGCCTCTCTTAAAACCACGTTAGTCATCGCTAAATCACAATTAAAATCGCCCTGCAACTTTATTTCTTCATAAAAATATTTTGATTTAGCTACGCAAATAAAATAAAAACTGCGGCACCCCTAACAGTTAACATCAATCAATGTTGCCATCATATATTACGCACTCTATTGTAAAGAAATGACAATGACAAACAGACGCATCATACCCTCATAATGCACTAAAACAAACTAAATAATAAAAATAATAGAAATGTTTAAAAGAGATCAATCTTCAGACAAGACTGACAGCTGACATTTTCGACTCTGAACATGTGTTTGGCCTTTATGAACAGTGTGTTTCAATGATTTTTGAAATTCGTCCCAGATATTCCGCTAAGTCTTACAGAAATGGCTGCTCAATAATGAACCCGAAGGACGACACAAATAAGATTACAGAAGCCCTGTGGAGGGTGGCCATTGGTGGTGGTGTGTTATGGAGGAAGCCAGGACTCACTTGGGTTGTAGAGCCAGGGATGATGTTGAAATAGGTAACATATTATTGTTATATTAGTCGTTTGTTTATAATAGTTATCTATACATAATCACAATTACTTACAAAGTATTGCTAACTGAGGAAGCCATATTTGAGTTCTTATATTTGAGGGCAATGGAGGTAATCGTGTGGCATTGACTTTCCAAATTACTCGTTGCTTCAAAGATCCAAGAACATCAATAACATCATTCAGCATGTTTTCTGGTAATGTCTCAGTATTGAGATTTGTTCCATAATTGAAATAAACCACACCGTGTTCTGACTGATTGAGAAAAAAACTTAAATCCTGGAATTAAATAAGTTTTATTCATAAACATTCGGAAAAGTTGAAGGAAAATGTATGATCAAAAGATATATTCTTGTTTTGTGAGTTAAATAGAGGTAGAAGTTTATGAACAAAATATTTTGGTATTATACAAACAATTCTTTAATTTAGACCAACACCGTTACATTGCCTGTTTCAACAAATGTTAAGTTAAATTCTGATTAGAATTACTGGATTGATAAAATTGATAAAAAGGGGTTTCACTACCTTTCTCCATCACCAAGCTCGTGAATAATGTAATTGTTATATGTGGGGTATAAAAGCAAAGGCAGCAATATCCAAAAAATAAAAAAGATATTTTGAATGCTGTCATCAAGGATTTCTAATTAAAAATGTAATGAATTGTAGATTGTATGTATCTATACCTTCCAAAATCATGTTTCCCATAAATTTATAGGCTTTGATTATTTGAAAAATTTCAAAAAATACAAAGCATAGCCGGGAGGCAGGATGCTACAAGATGGCCTCCCAGAGTTCTGAAATGGAGACCTTGGAAGAATAAAATAAAAGAGGCATCGGAAGACCTCAAAAGAGATGGGCCGACGATATAGCCGCTGTGGAGGGAAAGAAATGGCTACAATTAGCAAACAACAAGGAAAGATGGAAGGGTATGGAACAGGCCTATATCCAGCAGTGGAGAGATGAAGGCTGAAGAAAAAGGAGATGAAATCTGGAAATAGCGACAGATAGTTTAAATATAAAATATTTTTCGACTTTTTAGGCTTAACTACTGAATATACCCACCATTAACTATGAATATAATTTATCCAGCATAAATTTATTTGGCATAATATTTTGGACAACACAGGTTTAATATATGTTTATTTATTTATATTGTCCATAATACATTTATTATATGCACAGTAAGTTATCAGTTTTGCCATTTGCATCACTAGGTTTTTATGGAAAGTTTGGCCACACTACCTAAAACCTACACTAAACCTATATTACAATGTTAAAAACATAATTTATCTGCGAAAGTCTACCGGAGTCAATTAAACAATTAAGATCCTGCGATGTTTACATACACGTGCCACCTGGCAACATACTGTCTTCACGGTATTCACTGTCTCGCCACCCACTGGCAATTATTTAAAAACATACGCTTAAATAATTTGTTTTGTGTCCCGACCAACAAGTAGATGTTGAAATTGATACTGAATCCACTTTTTTATATAAAGCAAACCAATAATATTTCACAGTAAATTTTTTTAAAAGAGTTTTGATTCTGTATCAGAGACTTTATTGTCCCTCCCTGTATGAGTTTTTTTAGTTTAATCTGAAAATTCTTTTTTTTGTTACCCATTTGTTATTTTTAAGGAATTACAATATCCTATGAAGATACTACAAGTATTTGAGGATGGCCCTGTTAAAAGCCGCAACAACCGTAGAACTTGTATGAGAAGATGTATGAATGTGGCGGAAGCAAAAGTGGTGTGCCAGGATAGAAGAGTGTGGCGTTCAATCCTCTTTGCCTACCCCTGCAGAGAAACGGCGCAATGGTTAGTTAGTTAGTTAATATTAAAACTGATAAAATGACTATCAGTGTCAAATTACCTCTGGCAATGACGGCGGCCTTTTAGGAATATGCAGTCCTCCGACTTCTACGGCCTGCGGAACCCATGGTCTGGGTCCACTAATGCTCAGGTGAGAATTGACCAATATCAGACTGTAGTTTTCCGACAGTTTCCTCACTGGAGGGGTAGGTCCCAGTGCGTCTTCGACAAACTTTTGCGACATCCAGTTGGAGTTTATTTCATAATGGAGATTAAAGTAGAGAGTTGCCACTGTGTTGATAACTCTCTGAAAGAAATTCATCTTATTGGAGAATGGAAGGAAGTAGAGGGGTATGTATGATGGATTTGCGGGGTTAACCACCATATCATTCATCCAAGGAAGTGTTGTGCTGGATATCATTCCGATACTTGGTATTCCCAACTTCTGTCCAATAGCGAGAAAGCAATCCGAACCAAATATTTCAGTGATGAATAAATCATATTTATCAGGTTTCACTAAGTTCATTATACTCGGGTGCTTCAGTTGATATTGGCACTGGTCTACGCTGTAGTCTATCATAATATTGGCGTTTTCCAAGCTTGACCAGTTTAACATGCCTTCAACAGGCGGTAAAATATATGTTGTGATATTTTCTAAAGAAATTTCTTTCAGTTTATTATTTTTATGGAACTGAAAAAAATATGCTTTCATTATACACAGGCTGAAAAATTCACAGACTTAAAATATATTGTAATAAAGTATAGCATCAAGCCGGGTTAAATTTATCATTGTTATCAATAATTTTAACCTTTTATTTATAATGACAACATTAGAATCTAGATCACTAGGAATTTTAATTAATTTTTTGCAGTGAAAAAATCAAATTTAAAATTTTAGAGCATTTTTTTGAAAATGAATAATATTCAGCTGTAAAAATGTTCTTAGGTTTTCACGACCATTAGGTATCTTTATACACTTGATATTCCAACACATGTTCAAAGATTGATAAGTCTATCAGTGCGCAGCTCGTGTGCCACGCTTAGATGTGCCGTGATTTTTCACGGATTTACAGCTAGTAATATTATAATTAGTTTATTCTTACATTACCCAATTGTGTGCAACACCTGGCCCAAATTGAACTCAATTAATATAAAGGCAAAAAAGTATGATAAATACATTTAAAAATCGCAAATATAAAGAAAAATGACTTTCCTAATTTAGTCATCGGACACTCGGTTGTATTCTAAAATATCAATATTGTTATTTCTGTATCTTGACAGTAATTGTATAACATTGTAATGCCGCCAATTTTGAAGTTATTATTATTATTAATGAATTCAATCAAACAGAAAGACCCAAAACAACAAAAATTAAGTTATTCAG
The DNA here is from genome assembly GCA_016648135.1 of Agrypnia vestita. Classification (NCBI taxonomy): domain Eukaryota; kingdom Metazoa; phylum Arthropoda; class Insecta; order Trichoptera; family Phryganeidae; genus Agrypnia; species Agrypnia vestita. The sequence continues at coordinate 156,361 of JADDOH010001857.1, forward strand.
GAATTGTGTATATCTTAACGTTTGTTTATAACGCTAAGTTATTCACAATGTTAATAACATGTGACATGGTTATTTATAGAACTTCAAAGCATCCGGCAGAAGAAACAACCCCAGAGAAGCATCTGGCAATCAGCATAGTACTGTCCCGTAAAATATATAAAAAAATCAGTTTTTTTTTAAATAATGTTTTACTTACACATTTTTTGGTACCTGTATTACCTGGTATCTGCCAAAGTCCCCCGACCTCAGATGTCATAATATTCAAACCTTCTTATCTACTATAGTGTACGTCTACAGAAAAAAATTCATTCTAACAAACCTAATTCTATTAAGCTCACAGCTGACGGGATGGCTGACCATTTTTATGTCTGGCAGGATGAAAGATCTATCGGATGTGTCTGGCAAATCAGCTTGTATTATAAAATAGTGGCCCCAATAACATATATAAAATTCAGCTTTGATAAAATAACGCAAATGACATGGTTATTAATAGAACTTCAAAGCGTCTGGCAGAAGAAACGACCCCAGAGAGGCATCTAGCAATCAGCAATATTATACAGGGTTATTTGGAAAACATTAATAACCTCGCAGGGCTATACTCCTGCCTTGATTATGAGTCGAAAATGTTCAAGCAACCATGACCTAATACAAATAGTTATGGAGATATGCGACATCAAAGTTTGCATTTCTTTTTCAATATATCTGACTTATTTTTTACGTTCAACGTTTTTATGTTGAACTGTCATTACTATAATTTATATTAATTACGAAAAATTCATTCGTTTCAAAACAAGTCAAATAAAATAGTAAAAACCTTCGAATTCCAATCGGGAAACATTCCAATTGGAATTTCTGCAGGGTTTTTTACCATTTTATTTAACGATATAGTATTGAAAAAACTGCTCACTTTTATATTGCATAACTCCATAACTATTGATATAAGGTAATGGTTCCTTGAACAATTCGGCTCATAATCAAGGCAGTAATGTAGCCCTGCGAGGTTATTAATGTTTTCCAAATAACCCTGTACTTATATAGTAGTGTCCCGTAAAACATATAAAAAAATCAGCTTTGTTAAAATGACGTTTAACTTACACATTTTTTGGTACCTGTATTACCTGTTATCTGCCAAAAAGTCCCCCGAACTCAGATGTCATAATATTCAAACCTTCTTACCTACTATAGTGTAAGTAAGTACATCTACCTACAGAAAAAAAATCAGGTTTGATAAGTAGGTCCTATGACGTAAGTCTGGCGGTCGCTGGCTCTTAGTCTAAATAACTGTCAAGATACAGAAATAGCAATATTGCTATTTTCAGAATACGGCCGATTGCGTAGGTACAAACATCTAATGGATACTAACCACTCCGCCCATTGACGGGCGACTGACCAATTGAAACGCCGAGAGGCACCAATATATTGACACAGTGCGTTTTACGCATGATATCGCATGCATACTTAATTCATCGAATATACCCTACTTGGAATATCAAGTTTTTCGTTTAGTTTGCTTATTAAAATGATTTATTACCCCGACGAATTGACTGGCCACGGTAACTTGATGACCCCTGTCGGCCAAGGCGCTCATCACAGTCCCGTACATGATGTAGTGACTCTTCGCGTCCGAAGGGAACACGGCCAGGATCCTGGCTGGCGCCGCACCAGACGTCCAGACGGCGAGAATCACGAACAACACAAATCCAAGCCGACACATTTTCGCTAGAACCAAACACGCAAAAATACGTCTTTATGAATTATTCCAACGCTTAACTATGTACTCGAAAACAAATTATCATTACGTAATCTACGCGTCGATAGCGTACGATTAACTTTTTGAAGTTTGATAACGTATTGTGCTAAGCGAAGTTAAATATTATTCATCCGCATACACAAAAATTGTTTTTTGAATAAGACATATTGACGAGTTTTTCGAATACCTATCTCACGTAGCTTTTATATAATAATATAATGTAATAATAATAAATCAATATATATATATATATATATATAAAAAGAAACCCGTGTTTCCCTATCCGCCAAGTTTTCTTCACAACCAGATACTACCACCCCCTGGTGGTTATAGTGGTGGATAGCTCTTAGTGTCCCATTTAAAATGTGCGAGTTTGGTGGGGGTGGTTGAGCGTGGGTGGGAGTGGGTGACGAAAATGTGCATTCTAGCACATTGTTTTGTTATGGGAAGGCCGCAAATACTTCAGATTGTTCCAAAATGGGCCCGCCGACTGTGTCGGTAAGTCTAGAAGGTTCCGGAAAAATCCGCTTTAGAAAGTTCTGGTAGGAGAACGTTCTGGAAAATGAGTGTTATGATTGTGCGTTAAAATATCTTTTGATATTTTGGCAAAGTGAAGACGATCCAGCAAGGCAATCCAATCACAGCAAAACCAGCACAAAAGAGACGTCAACACAATTCTATGCTTACCTAATTATGGTCCCGAGCGAAGTCGGGCCAACCAGCTAGTACCTATATATTTCATTAATTATTCAACCACTGCAAACTAACTTTTCATTCAGTTTTGGAGATGTTACGGAAACAGCAAATGGTAAGGTGTTTTGAAATCTGACAAACGGATCTTGTTACAACGGTTACAACCATATTTATCTGGTAACATGTTAATTAAATTAAATCAATTTTAATATTTCTTTTGCATTGAAATATTGTGGACCAGTGTTATTAATTACAATTCAATCTAACAAAATTATATATTTACAATGTTCAAATGTTTTACAGACTAATTTTCTTACGACTTTTAGTATAAAATAGCATCCACATATAAAAAGTGTAAAATATTTGCTTCACTATGGCCGTACGTCTGTAATTAACAATAAAACATATGTATAAACAATGTTTATGGATATGTATAAATAACCGACGTACCTACATCTGTAATTAACAATAAAACACATGTATAAACAAATAAAAATTCTGCGCTTTATATTGATATTTATTGGAATTCAAACTATTTTTCTGTGCTAAGAGAATGGTAGGTAAGTAAAAAATATATTTTAGGTATAAACAATTCTAACATACATAACTATACGATTTCAGTCTTACTTAAAATATTTTAAGCATTGTACTTTTTACTCTAGGGAGTTTTTAACTCATTATCTTATTTCATCATAATCTTAATCATTTCTGCTTATCAATTCTTATTATAAGAAAATCTATTAACTGTGTTCTTAGAACATACATATAAATATTATTAATGTTTATTTGCTTCATAATTAATTTAAATTGTATCTTGAGAGGGGGCTAGAGCATTAACTATTTTATGTAGACCTGATGAAAGAATAGACGTTGTTCCGATACCGTTCTTTAAGGTACAGATACACACACTTGCTCATTACTAGTGGCATGCTCATTAATAAGCATGCTTAAAGCTAACAATCAAACACACATGCTTATTAGTGGCATGCTCTTGTCATAGAATAGAGACGCTCTTGTTCGAAATGGAAACTTTGCAAACTGAAATAGAAAATTCAAGTTAACCAATAAATCAAAACAGTTCCCGAGTTTCCATCCGCAAATTTTTGATTTTAGTATTTATAATTTTTATTGTAAGATTTGAATCATTCATGCCTTTTAATAAAGTTTCATAAACATTATTTCTCGCTATATTATTTTTACACAACGGTGACCGAGTATTCCACAGACATTCGCGATTCCTATAATAAGTCACGAAAAGTAATGTTTTATCATCTCCCCAACGCTCCATATTTGTTTCATCTGTCGCGGACTGGAAGATCGCATTGACAATACTAGCCGCGAATGACATAAGCATGCTCATAATAAGCAAGCCTGTTCACACATGCTCCAAAGATACCCCTTCTCGTGGTGAACGGTTGTATGGCTAGTGGCATGCTCATTACTAGCAATGTGCGTACACGTAAGCCACTGTGGCGGATCCCACCACCAGGGCGGCATCTGGCGGTCAGGGGAACCAACTGGCCTACAGGCGGCGAGCGGCAAGATCGCCATTCCTGTTCCGCTCGCTCGACCGCCAACATCGTAGACCCATGTAACGCGTCGCGACTTCTCGAATTGTTACACGATCGACGTTTAGACTCGCGCGTACAGATATGTACTAACCTCAATCGAGTCCGCGTTTACAACAAACTCTTTAACTAACCATATATTAGCATCATCCAACTTACCTTTGTAACTATCTTGAATAAACTCCTTGTAAATTGTACATATGACACAAAGTGCTTCATTCCGTAGAAGTTAGCTACCTCGCAACGGCCCCACAGTCCTGAGCAGCTAAGCTGCCAAAAGTAAGTACAAATCCGATATATACCCTAGACGCACTGTTTGCAGCCTCAAAGTGCGAACGATATTGACATTTTTCTTGGCATGGATCTTATAGACATTTCCCATACCACTAATAAGCAAGCACTAAAGAAGGTCGATACTGCGCATGCTCACGTGCCACTAATAAGCATGTGTATCAGTAGCTTTAAACAATATAACTTTGAAAAGACGAGTGCCTTTCTAGGCGTCGGAAACTTGGAAGGATCATCAGAAGAATTGATTGAAGAGGAAACCTGATCTCGGAGAATGGGCCGACTTATATTGCTCATGAACAAAAGTGAGGTAGGTATACATAGGGGTAGGTATAGGTACATGAGGTAGGTATCACAGTAAAAGTTAGCATAAACAATAACTGTGTTGTGTGATTATTTTTGCACGCTGCAAGCGCCCTTGTGGTGAAAGGACACCCACCGCGTTCCCAGGGTCGTTTTATGAGCGAAAGCTGACATATCGACCCTACTCATATGTTGCCAGGTTGACAATTTTTCTCTAAAAGGCCGTCTCCTGTCACGTCGTGTAAAGGGCGACGCTACCCGGAGAGGCCTCCGTTCACTGTACCTCTCCAACACATAAACATTTATTAGATAAACATACGTATAGGTCGACCACAATCAAAAGACCATTCTCTAGCTTTATCCGGTAAGAAGAAAGCGGGAGAAAGTTGCCTGGCAAGCCCCTATCACAATCCTCGATATGATATTCCAAATAAATATATATTTTTTAGTTTAAAAAGGATACTTACTTACTAGAAAAACTTTTTTGTGTTCATTTTTTGTTAGCTATAGTATTATCAGATATTACAAGTTAAAGAAGACATAAATTTACGGTAACAATAGAAGAAAATAGTTGTTAGAGTAAAATGAAGAGTCAATCGAACAAGAAAATCAAAAGAAAGGACACAGAAGGGCGGGAAAGGGGGAGAGTGAGGGAGCGAAGGTATAAGAACTCACTCCCTAAACAGGAAGGACAGAGAACACAATACAAAGAAAGTGCAAATACAAAGGAGAGTCACCTCAAAGGTGAGCACTCCCGAAAACGACGCTTTATAAATGATCCAATTATTATTATTATAGGCGGCCCTCGTAGCCCAGTGGTTTGTAACCCAAGCCACTGGCTTCTCACACCGAAGGTTTCGGGTTCGATTCCCAACGAGGTCACAATTAATCTATGTGATTTACTCAAGCCTGGGTGTTTTTTGATGTGTTTCGCTCCTGTAATTGGGCCTGTTGAAACGTAAATAAAAAAAACTGCGCAACTCTTCATCTTTGAAAAAAGTGATGTTATAACTGAGGAAATTAGAAACAAAAGCGCCACTCTGCATACGACGAGAATACGTAAATGAGATATATCTCTTATTTCGGTTTCTTTTCAAAATATATGCTTAGGAAATATTTATGCTTCTTGTTCTCACTGCACGTCCCTGCACAAACCTACTTTTGCTTTACTTTCAAAATAATAAATTCTATGATTGGTTTCGTCACTTGAAAAGTAATTTCCGAAAAATTTTATTCCATTCCAGAAACTAATTGGCGCGAAATGAATTATGGGACGATAAAAATAATCGAACATTCCTGCCGATACCATTATTTAGTTATTTTTATACAAACAGCACAACTTGAAGAAATAAACAGTAACTTGTAGCATTAGGTACATAGCTTTGACAATGGAAGAAGAACATTACGGGTAAATTAAACTTTTAAAAAGAATTTATTGAAATGATTTTAAAAATTCTAATTTTCAATATATATAAATGAAGATCCTCATTTAATTTGAATTGGTAAAATAGAACATTTAAATATGCGTGAAAATTCTTTCACAAACAAACAACTGACAATCGACCTATTGTGAAAATTATGTTTTAATGATAATATACCAGTGAATAATATTTAATAATTGATAAAGTGTCTAATATAAAATAATAGCTTTAAATGTTGTTTCTCTTTTCAGGTACGACGTGTACTTTTATTATTTTTAAATTTTGATGTGAAATATTATGTTCTTTTGTTAATAAAATATATACTCTTTTCAGAGTAACGCAAAACAGCTTTTCTTTTAAAAAAAAACTAATATATTTGGGAAACCACATTATATATATTTTTGAAAATAGGCAAGCGCGAAATATACAACAAATTATTAATCATTAACTAATATTAACCATGCATATATTTACTTTAACATAGATAATAATTCTATTTTATTCTGTGATGTGAAGTCTGCATTCTTTCTAGTATTTCTGTGTTTTCTTTAGATTCTGCAGTAGATTGTTGCATTCATTTACGAGTATATATAAATTGCAAAGACAACGTTTAAATGAATGAGTTGGCGCTAATCATATGTTGACCTTTACTGTCGGTCTGGGTAAACGTAACATTTTCAAATATAATTGTCACCAAATTTGTTAGAACAATTCGTCTAATCTTTATAGCCTGGGTCAACAGGTCATACGATGTCATAAATGTTATCACGTTTTAGAATCCTTATTATACATCAGATGTTCTTCAACTGTTTCAATTTAAAAATCGATAAAAATACATATTTGAAAATGGATATAACATATTTCAGGAGTAAATTTGCCGGTTTACTGCTAAAACATTGGAATTCCCGGGAAATCGCCATTGGGAAACAGTGGGAAAAAATAGCACACATAAAAGTCATCAAAATGAAAATACAGGAATTATTTCCCAACTCTTTGAAAATGTACCCTCGCTTACGTTCAAAACATCTGATCTCAGAGAAGATTCTTTGATAAAGATTATCTTTAATGTTTTATTTTCTTGATTGATATACGAATATCATAATTTTGACAGTACGCTTTTTGAGATGAACTTTTAAATTGGTGCCAGAAGTATACAAATAAATTTCACATCAATTAGTCCTCGCGTGACCTTTGCTTTGCACTAGCCCAGTCAGTCAGAGGTCAATTTTATTTCGTTAATTTCGATACAGATTCGTCCTCAAGTGAGTATTTTGAAGTTAGTATAGGTCTTTTTTATCAAAATTTAACACAAATACTAAAAATGTTGTTTTATTCAAAGCGTATACACATTTTTTTGTAAAGGTACCTATAATTAATAGAGAATGGAGGTCGGTAAGCTCAATTATTATTAAAAATTATACATAGGTAGGGGAGGGGGGTGGCATAGTGGGGTTAGTTATTGTAATGATAGTCCAACGTTTTACAAAAAAATAATTCAGAAATATTGAGAAAAAAATCCAAACTTTGATATCACATATCTCCATAACTATTGATATTAGGTCGTGACAGCTTGAACATTTTCGACTCATAATCAAGGCAGGAGTATAGTCCTGCGAGGTTATTAATGTTTTACAAAGAACCCTGTATAAAAAAGACTAAAAAAACAGTGTTTTCGTTAAAAAATACGTGAAAATAAACAGCAATTCTTTCTCGAACTCAATTATACCTACCTTCTGGACTTCATAATTAAAAGTACAAGATTGTATGTGAAAAAGGTAAGATTGTGTCAGTTTATGTTTTGTTGTTAAAGTAACAATACATTTGCCCCGCTATTTTATCCTGTAGGTAGGTATGTTTGAGTCTTAAGTACCCCCCTACATAATAATTGTCGGTTGACCTAAAGAAAGAACATTAGAAAAAATTGTAAAGGATCGAACAAGAATAGATATTTATATTGTTTAACATCACAAAATTTATTTACTTATATGTTATATATTATAATATCAAGTTAAAATATACACAGATTTTACTTATAGCGACGAATATCACATCGGACTTTTAATACTAATAATATTCAAATGACTATTAAATATGAACAGGTGATTGCTTAACGTCAATTTCCGACAACACCTTTACGCTGTTAAAAATCTCAGAAAAAATATTGATGGCAATTTCAGCATGATTAAATGTATAAAAATATCTTAGCTAAACTATCACAGAGAAATTATTTTACCTACCATACTTAGGTAGAAAGAGGAAATAAAAGTTTTAATAGGAGTGCAACATTTGAAAATGTAGGTACACTTACTATTTATTAGTCAACGCGTGCATTCACGTTAGATTTTAGGAAAAGTATATAAATGACTTACTAAACAATATAAAAGTATAAGCAAAGTATCTCAAGTGTATTTTTTAACACATGTTTAAAATATGAAAATGTAAACTTAGTAATAGTAATATATTATTTGACAATTTACGAAGATTATTTCAATAGAAAGATTCAAATCGACTCAAGAATTCGAATTAATTAAATCGTATAGTCTGTTATGGCCGTGGGGGGCCGCGCACCGCGGCGCGCTTCTTGAGTATGAGGTATAATTTTTTGAATATTTTTATATCAATGACAGTTAAATTTTCTTAGTACGCATGAAAAATTTAATTAAAATAATCGATGTTTTAATGGTTTTATAGATACTGTAATATATGAAAGAACGTTTAATTTTTGACTTCTTTAAAACGATATATTTAACAAGTTGTCGAAAAATATTAATGTCTAAATAGCACCCCTTCTTTTTCAAACTTTATATAATCATTTTACAAATAAAATATATGGTCTTTATTTGAAAATATACGAGATTAGTGTACCAAAGATTGCATGAAAACTAAAATAGTGTTTCCGGGTTATAATTTTTTTGATGTCATAGCAATAGATGTATTTGTTCATATTTTTTAAGGAAATGCTTCAATAGTAGATGGATCTATCATAATAAAATTGATTAACAGTCTGTTTAGCTATGAGTTTTGCAAAATGATTTAATAAGTTTAAGTTAAATTTAACAATATCGAGAGCAAATACGAAAATCGTGTACTGGGGCCTCTTAATTTTGTATGTAAAACGAAACATCAAAAAAATTGTTATTTGTAGATGATTCATCCAATGTTCTCTAGAAAATATCCTTTGAGTAAATTAAATAATGGTGTACCATTTTGCAGATGACACATTTACAGACAATGTGGTTAATGTAGCTACTCATCTGCTAGCGAAAGTGTTCAAATTGAAGCATTTTAAACATAAATTATAAAAGTCCCACAGTGACGAAGCTATTTATGTGGGAAATGTGTACGAAACTCTTAATAGGGTGGCCCAGGGTTATGACCTATATGAGCTGGCCTAAGCGCTCACCTAGTCCAGCTAGGTCATCTTCAGACTTCCATACACGTTTCTCATATAAAAAGCTTCGTCTCTGTGAGATTTTTATAATTTATCTTAATTAATATTTATCCCTTTGTGGACAAAATCACGTAATTGTGTTCTCAGAACATACATAAAAAATATTGAAGCATTTTTGTTTATGCGTAATTGTAATATACCAGGTACGCTCCTAGTAGATAGAAGTAATAATTCCTTTGGTAGTGAATACATTTATTCACAGAATTAGTACGTGTATACATTGAGTAGTAAGTACATACATTTAAACTGTAACGAAAACTTCAATAAAGAGATGTCTCGGATAAATAATGTGAAAATAATATATAGTAAATCTTACGTAAGGGTGCACTCATAGTAGGTATTGGTTCCAAATTCCGACTGAGATAAACTATTCTAATCGAGGTTTCAAATACTTGTTAAGATACCCTGAAGGAAAAGGCGGGTAGGAATGAAGACAGCAAGGGAAGCAGATTATACAAATATAGATCAGCTTAATCGTGGATATTTGTCTAACATGCTGTCTCCGATTGCTTTTTTCTTTGTGACGGATAAGCGGCCACAGCCAGTATTTCCAAGATTGATAAAGATTGACAAACAAGTGAAAAGTTTAACGAAAAAATACTAGCTAAAAGCTGTTGAAAGTAGCTTCAACGTGCGTTTTATAACTTTAATAAACGATATAAAATCTATTTATCAAAGCTGAATACATAAATTATAGCCAATCAAGTAGTCGACAACACTTCAGTATAACTCAACTAATTAACACAAAAAATATCCAATCGGACATATTCTCAAAATAAAATTTAAATGAATTCGACTCACACGCGTGTTTCATGGCCAAAGACGGACAATGACGGAGGAAAGACGTGTTTCACAAATGAATACTAAAACATGTCACCGATATGAATAGTACTTACCTACGGTGGGCCAAAAATTCCAAGAAAAGTTGGCGTTATCAATACATGCAGGTGAGGGTCCAGAAGCTGGGCGCGAGAGAAGAGTACCTAACTAATGTTGAGGTTCATTATTTGTACATCAGTGGTTTCTATTATAATTACGTTAACATAATAATATGTTGAGTGCAGAGATGTGACTTATCTAAGATACAAGTATTTGAAATACAGATACAAGATGCAAAATACGTATTTTCATCTTGTATCTGAAATTCTTTTCTGAATATTCATCTTGTATCTTGTATTTAGCTATTTAGATACATTCTTTGGTATTAAATACTTTTTTCCAATGTTGTACCTGTAATGAGTCCTCATCGAAGAAAAATGAGCGACAAAATGTTTGAAGAACTGGTTTTACTTAGGTAAGTCTCAATTAAAATCTTAAAAATCGAATATTTTATCTTGTCACATTTGCGCGATCAACGCGATTTATTCGTAAATAATTCACGTGAAAAAATAAACTTACATTCAATAAAATGTTTTTCTTACAAAAGAATTTTATCTTTAAAAAGTATTTGGAAGTTACCTATTTCGTATCTAGTATTTCAGATACCATTCCCGAAAGTTATTTGTATCTGGTAGGTATCTGATATACTTGATTTTAAAGTATCTTGCATTTTGTATTCCAGATACTTAGTATAGGGTATCTTGTACATCACTGGTTGAGTGTAATTTACATATTAAATATATTGCACTATTTTCACCTCTCTTCACAAGTTAATTTCGTTTCTTTAGGTCCTTACTAGAACTCGGTTTGATCATACTGTTTACGGTCTTCATTAGAAGTCGTATGGCGTGGTAGATTATGAGCACCGACAGGAGGGCCGTCGTTGTCAAGAAGAGGAGAACATCGAGAAGGTAGTACTGGTGCCAGGCCAAGTCGTGCGCCGCAGACCTGAGGTGTGTGGCGCCGCCGAACTGCAGCACGTACTCCACCCAGTACACAGCCGCGTCCAGGGGGTGTTGGGGACGCTCTTTGAAAACCCGAGACAGGTATTTCGCGGTTTTCCCGTATCTGAAAATTAATTTTAAACATTAAGCACTAGCTAGTAGCGAAAACTTTACAGGTGGATTCCTGTTTTGATAATGAGTCGAGAATGTTCAAATAACCGTTCCCTAATATCAATAGGTATGGAGATATGCATTATACACACACAGAATAATGTTTATCCTAAAACGAATCGTTTACAATTTAAATTTCTAAACTAAAAGAGAGAAAAAACGCAACCATCACACCCATTGCCAACGAAGAAACACACTTGTTTTGTGGCAAGAACACCCCATAGGGGTGAAACGCCAAGAAAGAAGAAGGAAAAGAAGAAAAAAAATGCATTTTTTGAAATTTTTCTGACTTATTTTTTGCAAAAAATTGGACTATCATTACAATAACTTATATCGATTATGAAAAATTCATTCGCTTCATTACAACTCAAATAAAATGAAAAAAAATATATACATATTTTCAATTTTTGCAAGGTCTTATTATTTTATTCGGTTTGTACCGATTTAAGTTACCGTAAAGATAATTCAACTTTTTGCAAAAATTAAGTAAGAAATATTTTTTTAAAAATGCAAACTTTGATATTGCATATCTTCGTAACTACTGATATTAGGCCATAGTGTATTGAACGTTTTCGACTCATTATCAAGGCAGGAATCCATACGTAAAGTATTTGCCACTAACTTGATACCCTGTTTAAAAAAATATAGACTTTCTTAAAATGAATCTACAGGGCCACTGAAAGATTGAAGGGTTAAAAAAAAATCGTTACATTTTAATATTATTATTGGCTGTAACCCGTCAAAAATGACGGTACTTTTACATGTAGGTTCCTAAATAACAAAGAAAAAATATTTATTTATTTGTATTTAAAAAATAAAAAATAAAAAAAGGTTTTTATAAAAAAGTTTCGGGTTACGGACAGACAACGAAATTATTATTATTGGAATTTTTCTTTTTTGTAACTTACTGCAGATTTTGGGGTATTGATAATCTCAGGGAAATTAAATTAGCTTCAATTCCATCCCCAAAAATACACTGTTTGGTTCGGTGTTTACTGCCTTTAGAGTAATCGGTTCCTATTTCTTTGAAAATGGGGAATTTCAGTCAAAAATAGTCAATGGGGAACCTATACAGAACAATACTTGATGTTTTTACACGTAGTGGTCGAAGATATTCAGAAATGGTTCTAATAGGATGGAGCTACTGCGTGTACTTCCAGGGCGACGATGAATTATAGACTTTTCACAGAAACCATTTTTGTACCATACACAGAAAATAATCTTCTTCACAATACTAAAAAATGTTTCCACATTTTTTAGAAAAAAAAAAACTGACGTAAAGGAGGCCCAATACGCTCATTTTGTATGCAAGGCCAAACTTCAAACAACTCTCCTATAAAATTCATTTTTTTTAGATATCTTAGTTCACGTAGGGACCGTCGATTTGATAGACAGAAAAATGATAAATGAAATTATTATCATTTTAAAATGTCGGTTGATCTAAAATATGTTTAGCTTACGATTCTTCGTTGAGTAATCTGTTTACTGCCGCGGACAGTGTCGCCCTGCTGATGTCGGAGTATCTCAGGAGGATGGCGGATCCCTTCTCCTGGATCTCCGCAATGTTCATGTTCTGGTCGGCGAACATGGGCACCCCCAGCACGGGCACCCCGCAGTGGGCGGCCTCCTGCACCCCCAGCAGCCCGCCGTGGCCGATGAACAACTTTGTCGACGGATGACCTGCAAAACGGTTTTGTACAGATGTTGAACGGCCTAAAATATCTGAAAATGAGCGGAAGAGGGACGCCATCGCCGTTATCCCCATTCGTCGGAAGAAGCCGAGCTTTTTAATTAGTTAAACGGGTTAGGCTTAGAAATATATTAAGTGTAAAAATTATTAAAAATGTATACTACACTCTTGTTCACTCCCTACTTACAATGTTGTATACAGCATCATTGGTTGGGGAAGAACGTATAAAAATACTTTAATCCACTAGTAAGACTGCAAAGATTAATTATTAAAGTAATTTTAAAAAAAACACCTTCCCAACAAACGAATTACACAATCTTTTTCCAGTACCAAGCGTGGAAGATATGATAAAGCAAGTTTCTTTAATAAAAATATGTAAAGAGAAAAATCTAAACCAAAGCCTGAAATACTATAAACTAATGAGAAATGGTAACCGAATAATTACACCAAAATTCAAAACAACGCAAATGCAAAACCATTACATTTATAAAGCCATCGGCTACTACAACAATCTCCCTTTTTGTATTGTATCGTATTGAGAAACGCCGTATAAATAATCATATAGAAAATTAAAAAAAAATTAAAACCCTTTTAATATCAAACATACATCATAAACCTAAAAAAAAATATTGATTGTATTTGTACATACAAGTAATACAATCAATATTTTTTTTAAATGTCAATCTAAAATTTTGCTGAACCAATTGAAAAAAAAACATTCATAAATCGTTCAAAATTAAAGAATTCATTTAAAAATTTCCTATTATATATATTCTGACTATCATTATTAACACCCACATATATTAAATAATTCACACGCTTATATTATTTACAATATAAGGACTGAGGCTCTCTCGTCAGACACAAGAGCTCTCTTTACTGAATAAAAAAGATTAAAAGAAGTCATTGTAACATGTTATAATATAATAATGTAATGTTTACCATATATTAAATAAAAAAATAATAAATGGTAAATATTTATATTATTTGACAAACGGACCATCAACAGGTTGTTACTGATCCTGATAGATGGTCCTAAAGTGACATTAGAGTACAATGTGTAAATATGTTAAGAATATTTTGAATATGTCATGATTACACGATATATTTTTTTATGAAAAAGAAATTGTAAGTACCAACCTAATGTTTTTATGATAAAGAAATTATGAATAAAGTTGAGAACAAAATTTTGAGTGACGCAAATCCACGACTACAATTTAAGAATGTGGTTCCATGGTTAACATTATGTATCTAGAACTCTTTCCATTTAAGAAAGACAATCGAATTAGTATGTATAAGCCGTGCGTACGAGGCACATTGTTTCGTTGTGTTGGTGTTTATATCCATTAACACCAACATAGCCAATAAATTCGATTGTATTTCTTAAATTAAATTTATGATTATAATTATAACAATATCATTTTGTCTATGATGAGCATGTCTTACTCACTCTAGGGACTATTCATGTTTATCAGTATTTCGCCTTTGAACTGAGAAATAATTCATCAAGGTTGCCGTATCTGGATGATATCTCGTTAAAGTGGTTGATCATTTAAGGTAGAGAAGAGAAGTAGCCTAGATTGGTGTTATAGAACTTAGTGTGTTCTAGACTTGGAGATCTCAGTGATTGGACAGGAATGTTTTTGTATGTATATTTGTGCGAGTATTGAAGGGGAGCCTAGTTTGTTATTGACTGTTTTTCACAATTTTCAACTAATATGTAGAGAGATTAGGTGAAAATATCTGGTAGGATATCCAACAGAAATAAATAGCACCATAAAATGAGGACTTTCCATTAGCTATTGACATGCCACATGCTACCTCATAATATGAAAAGTATATTATACTTTTCATTTCATATACATTGTTCCGGACAAGAAAACATTTTTCAAATTTGCGGCTCAGTCGTCTTCGCTGGTGAAGTAGAGATCGTCACCAGAAGTTATTGCGCAGCTCGTAGTCCGTGGATATGCCACAAGTCAAACGCCGAAGTAGTGCTTATCGTATGAAAGTCCGAAGAAAAAATCCGAAGCGAAGTCCAAGTCAGAAAGCAGAAGTCCAAAAAATCCAGAAGAAAGCAAAAGTCCAAAAAGCAAGCGGGGTCAGGGTGTAGAAATGAAAGGCAGCGAGAAGATTGTCCAACGGCGTATACGGTACCACGCGAATTGCGTAACAGATACCCGCCTTAGCAATGCGTCTTTATTTATACCTTTTACAAAAATTGCGTAAGATTGCGTCACAGCAGATTGCATAATCCTATAGAAACGCCGGAAAAAAAACAGAAAAAAAAAAAAAAAAAAAAATCCAAGAAGGCGACCCCGCGAACCAAGCGGCCGCTTAGCGAACTACGCCAGTCGCAGCAACGCGATTCACGGAGCGGCAGATCTCACATACCAGACACAAATTAATTCATAAAAAATGCATTGCAGCCCTTCTGGGGTCTAAATTGTGTTATTTAACAGTACCAGACCTAGCAGATGGTAATAACGCAATCCTTGGACACGCTGGGTCCTACTAAAACCAAATAAATTGAAAAATAAATTTGCCAGTAAGGGCACAAATTTTCACAAATTCATAAAAAAAACGTAAAAAGTATTTTTACAAGTTTTGCTATGAGATTAGTAAAGAGCGCATGTAAGCGCGTGTTTTAACAGTAATTTTGGTTATTTCAGATGAATATTTACTGAGTTATAGGCATTTCAAAAGCGCCGAAAAACCAATTTCTTTATTAAACCCTTAGGCGCGCCTATATCAATTTATATACATAAAATATATTCTCCAGATAGGCATTTATGTAAGGAATGCAATGGCACTATATAGGTAGTGCTGCGTCCCCGGTAGTGGTCACACTTGTCGATCAAAAATATCGACATTATCAATATCTGACATTATCAATATGTGACGTATGGCCTCGTCTAGGAAATCACACAAAATATTTCCTCGCGGTCTTTCAGTACTCATTAAGTTCATGATGGACCATCTCCACGATGGCGTCCGGTTCAGACCTTCGAGCTCTCCGTAGAAAGTAACCCCATACGCATTTCACACGGAGGTCGGAATGTGAGTACTGGGAGTTAGAAGTTTATAGCCGGTCAGGTGAGCTTACCAATTCGCTCATATTAAAATTAATTGCCCGTCGGCGGATTCAACGGCGGAAAAGGAACCGAGGCCCTCTGCAACGAGTCTCGGCTCCCGTGTTGGCAAATGTCGCGGATATCGCGTGCCACACTCATACCTTTCTCAAACATTGCGGATACCGCGTGCACATACTTTATTTGGGCGTTACATCGCGGAAGAATCCCTTCGGCTCAAAACTTCTAACTCGTTCTACGCACCCGCGGGTGCAAATAATTTTTTTTTTATTTCAATTTTATTTCACAGAATTCCAATACATTTTCTCATAATAAAATACAACATAATGCACATGACAACATTGCATACAAGGTTACAAGGGCGCCGTAGCGCTGCTTCATACAAGGCGTTTAGCATACTATTAAGCATTTTCATAACATATACAAATTTCATATATATTTGTATCGGCTCTTGTGTGGCTGGAAATAACATCGGAGGCCAAGCGAGACACTATATTCAGTATTCATTCAACAAAGGGCCCTTCTTGGGGACAGTGTCTGCATAATGTCGTCCATCAGCTCGTTGGAAGCAGCGTGCGGTGGCGCCCCCCCTCCAGTCGGGGCAACGGCCGCTGGCGCTGACTTGCGCGCGCTCCGCTCGGCAACCCGGTTCCCAGGGGTGGTACTCACACCTCATCTCAATGATATTTTCTATATGCAGAGGCTGACTTGTTTGGCCACGCGCCGCTCATGGTTGTCAAATATATTATTATTTTTAATGTATTCATTTTTGCATGGCTCAACCCCTGTCCGTTACATATATGATTCATTATTTTTTTTATTCATTAAACACGACATTCAGGTAGGAAAGCAATCGTTTTTTGTTACTAAAATCACTTAATTCTCACTATTATTTTAGGTGATGGAAGAATTATATTTTATAAATGATAAGGCAGCTTGAATCGTTTGGGAAGTTTCTCTACAGAAGAATGAATAAACTAAGCTGGACAAATGGAGTTGCAATGTGAAAACTGCAATACCTCGGACATGCAAGGATGAGTATAGGATCTTGCATCTCATACTGCAGTAGAATATTCGTAGAAATCGGGTCCCTGAAAGAAGAATTTAATGGTTGAAGAATTTGAGGCCAGTCTACTGAAGAACTTTTCAGGGCCGCAGTAAAGCGGTTGCAAACGTTCGTTAAACGGATAATATTATTATTCATTCAACGAACGAAATTGGCCTGTGATTCTTCAATCGTGGTATTCTTTTTTCAGGACACCGATTCCATTAATATTCTCCCGCATCATATTATGATTACGATACTACGATTTTCGAAATAAATTTACACAATTTGCAAGCCTTGTTCTGGCGTGTCTATTTATGATGAAATGGCAAACCAAACTGAGCCCACATCAGTTGTCAGCTGTCGCTTGAAAAAGTGTTGCCAATCCGACAAAAAAACCTCAAAAAAAAAAACACCCCATATTTAAACACTAATGCCATAAAAATATATTTCCAATAAAGCCACGGCCATTACTAAGATAGTCATGTGCTTTATTTAATTTTAAAGTTCTATACCTTAAAATAAACAACCTATATATGATTGTAAAAAGTAGATAGATTTAGTTACTTACAAAGAGTGGCCAACTGTGGTATCCAATTGCTGGTTTTAATATTCGGAGGGAGAGCCGGAAGGCTGGTAGCATTGATCTTCCAGATAACTCTTTGCTTCAAGGATCCCAAAACTTCGATGATTGCTTCAAGCTTCTCTTGTGGAATAGATTCCGTTGGGACAAATGTTCCAAGGCTGAATAGGACAACACCGTTCGGTGATTCGTTCATAAAATCTTCTAAATCCTAATGAAAAATGAGTAAATATAATTACCAATTAATTACGTAAGCATCAATATCACAAAATTCCCTTGATTACTGAAATTGAAACAGAAGATATTTATGCAGACTCGAGACATTATGTCAAAATGTAATTAAGTCATTTAATTCGGAAAAAGAAACAACACTCCGGACAAAGTTACAAAAAATAATTTTTGTTAAAATAAAGCAAATATTATAGGGAAAATCAAACTTTTTTGAACATTATCCGAAAATATAGATTAAATCGAATAGTTTAAGTAAAATGATAATCGAATTTTTGCCGATTCAACAATAGGGACCGGCGATATGTGTATATTACGTATCACATAATATTGAAAATTGATCAATTAATTGTAGGTATATTATAGATGTCTCACAGAGACGAAACTGTATTTTTTATGGGAAAGTAGGTATAGAAGTCGTTTTGAGTGTACATAGGGCTTACGACCTATCATACGGATGGCTTAAGTGCGTACGATAGGCCGTAAGTATGTACACCCAAAAAGACTTATATACCTACTTTCCCATAAAAAATACAGTTTCGTCTCTGCGAGAAATCTACAATATACATTAATTGATTAATGATATCACTGTGACAAAAATCCAGTACTGTTCTGAAAGATTTGAACAAACTCAAAATATTCAGATTGAAAATTGATATTTATTTATCACCAAATCAAACATTCTCAAGGCCCTGAAAACATGATAATAGATACCTATACTTAAATAAATACGGAAATAAGTAAACCGGTTCAATTTTTTAGGGAACGTCACAAACAGCGAGAAAAACGTGTAGAAATAAGCGAAAAATAAACATGAATTACCTTCGGTAGGGGTGGAATAGTTTTAGGAATGTGTAGCCCTCCTACTTCCACAATTTGCGGCACCATCGACCTCACTTGGTTGACGCTGTGATGACTGTTCGCTAGCACCAGGCTGTAATTCCGGGCCAACTCCCTCAGCGGGGGCAGGGGTCCAAATACACTTTCAGCCAACTTCTGCGTCTCCCAGTTGGACAGGGTCTCGTGCAAGAAATTGGCGTAGACTGTCAGAACTGTGTTTACGACCCTTTCCAGGAAGTTCATTCTTTGCGTGAAAGGTAGGAAGTAGAGAGGGGTGTAGGCGGGGTTGTCCGGGTTGGCCACCATCCCGCCCACCCAGGGCAGGGTCACGCTGGAGATCATCCCGACCGTTGGGATTCCCAGTTTGTATCCGATGGGGAGGAAGCAGTCCGCCCCGAATAATTCAACTAAAAGTATGTCATATTTATCCGGCTCCAGAAGCTGCAGTGTGGTCGGGTGCTTCAATATTCTCTCGCAACAAAACAAATTGAATTCGATCACATCAATTATGTTTCGTACGTACGACATTGCCTGCAACTCTTCGACGGACATGTAAGGATTTTCCACTATGTTTAATAGACTTATTTCCGTTATATTAGGTGATTTGTTTACCTGAAATAGTAATAACTAATAAATCAGGGAATTAATATAGATAAAAGTAACACTTCAAAGCCGATATTATTTAAGTATTAGGGACCTATCGGCAGTTTAGTAGCGAGATTTAAAACGATAGGTAGATACGTTTTAGATGTGATAATATAATTAGAGACTGATCGAATATTCGGCTTTGGTATAGGCCACAAGTTTAAATTTATATTCGGTTTCAGTTGAAACTGAATCGACGCGAGACCGAAAGAATCGAGGAAAATAATAATTATAGGTTCGTAGGTTAAAATTAAGATTAAAGACTTTTAATTAAAGATAGATGAATCTCTACGATGTAAAACTTGATTTTTATTTTTTGCTCAATATGGAATCATTTCACTGTTATTTAGTTTTACAATTCATTTATTATTATTGTAGTTTGTTCCATGATCCTTTCAGGTCTATGGTCGATTCCACGACTTGCAAAAAATGTGTTAAAAAAACAGTCATACTCAAACTGTGATTATTATCAATAATAATTTGAGCCGAAGGGAATAGAAAAGGAGGAGGATCCTTCCCTCAGAGTACCTCTGGATGCCATCGTGAGTAAGCTTACCTCCGGGAAATGGCTGGCCACCGTGACCTGGTGACCTCTGTCGGCCAGCGCCCGCAGCACGGCACCGTACATGGCGTAGTGGCTGGAGGTGCGGGTGGGGAACACCCCCAGGACCCTGGCCGCGCGGCAGGGCTCCCCGGGAAGAAGGACCGTTACTAGGAAAATGAGCCATTTTACTGGGATGGCCAGCTGGAAAACGGTTTACTTTACTGTACTTCAGGCAAAAATAACTAAAAAATGGCGTAGAATATGGATTCCACAACTGATCTTTTCGAGAGTAAATATCCTCGATACAGATGAGTGTCCTGATTAAAAAATGAAACAGAATTGACTCTCATGCAAATATTAAGAAATATATTACACTTTAAAGATTCGAAAATTTCGAGGTACATTTTTACAACAAGAAAAAATATTGAGCGACAAAAAAATCAAATCAAACCAAAATACAAAGAATTCCTACATTTAGTATTCATTACGTTTCTATCGTCTATAATTCACGTAAACATTTGGTATTATCTACAAATAAATTTCTCTTCAACTAAATATTATCTATGATTTACACATTTACACTTTGTTATTAGCCTTTCAAGTGTCAAGATACACGATAAAATTACGGAATCTTTGAAGTGTTAGGTAACAACTTTTTTAATCCTTGAGAGTCAATTCTACTTTATTTTGAAATCAAGACAATACTTTTAATACGATTATAGAGCCCGCATTTTAACATTGATGGATTTAGAGTTAACGTTGTAGAGATTATTCGTGATGATCATTAAATTGGAAGAAAAACATTAACTATGTTAACTCTACGTGAGTTTAATTTAATTTAATATTTTACTACTCAAGTTTCCAGAATATCAGAATCTCTCATCGAGAGATGAAGGATTAAACCGACTACATTCTTAATTCAAACAATATAGTTTTTTTACACGGATTAGACGGAATACGAATAAAATATTACTTTCAATAACATTTCTCCTTTCAATATTATCGTTACAACCACCTTTACATATACTGGTAACATAGGTTAATTACGAATTTAGGTTGTAAATTGCTGCATATCATCAAACATAATAATTTCCTTGTCTATCTTTCTCCGTAACATGTAAAGTCCGTAATTTTGTCAAATTCAAGGCTAAAAGGACAAATGAAACGGCCGGAAATGGGTCCTTAACCCCGAACCGGCTTCGGGGTTAAGGACTTCATTTTTGACACAGGTAGTTGTATTTATATGAGAGCATACGTTTATAATTAATAAATAATTACATACTACGACTACCCTCGACACATCAACTGACAGCGGAATATCGAAACAATAAGATGTTCGCTCGCGGCTATTGTTTACCTATCCGACACCACATCAGGACGTGGGTAGAAAATTTTTTTTATTTTTTTATTTTGTAATTAAAATATGACACCGCCAGCCTTGTTTAATTTACAAAAGTGAAAATAATGTGACATCTATATAAACGACCGAAATCACACAAGCTTAGATTTTCGAAATTTGTAATATTTATTTGTTCTCAATTCGGACAGAGTTCAGAGCGTTGTGAACAGATATAGATATAGATATAGATATATACTTATTATACTAATTTTCTTCCTACTGCTAACTATTAATTATTATTAATTTTAAAATTAACTATTATTGATCACATTGATTTAATTATTTATTTTATGTTTTAAAAAATCTACAGATTTATTATGTATATTTTTTAAATCAATGTACTTAATACGTACGATCTCGCTTGATGGCTGTATTCGAAAGAACTGTGTATTTTACTAGTTTCCGCACTCAATTCATACAATTCACTGTCAACGCAATATTCAAGCAAGTGAATGAGTCGTAGGTAGATAATATGCCATTAACCTTTACCATACTATGATAGAAAATTACCCTATGAATTTGTTTTCATATTAGTTCTTAATTATTTTTTCAACTCCCATATATTTATTTTTTGTTTTTGTTCATTTCTGTACTTCCAATTTTAATTTTTAGTATAGTGGGACCACTGGCTCCGAAACATTCATACACGAAACCGAAACGTTGACAATTCAATAAAAAGTGGTTTATACAAAATGTTTATTATTATTAATATAAAAAATATACCAGAAAGTTATTAGTTACGTTATTGAGGAATATAAGAATGTATTAATAATATAATAATAATATAACGGAGCACACAGGTCGCATCCAACAAGACCCTCCTCTTTATCTCATTTTATTTAATTTAGTGAGAGAGAAAAATATTTATATGCGTAGGTTTTTAATTTTTTCACTGTGAAATTAATTTTTCTTTCTGTCTCAATATAAATGGTACTTTTAATGCGTGGAACATAACAATTTTACATCGGATCAAAATCAAAAATAATTATTTACAGTAAGATTCGATTTACACAATTGGTTTTCGAGTAAGTAATATTTTTTGGTGTCAGCTAAAAAATTAATTTTATACTTGGCATATTTTCGGAAATATTACAGACTTAATTGGCTCGGCAGACCTGTATGGCTAAGGAAGGGTTAAAGTAAGATTTTGTTTACGCAGACCGTATTCCGGCACATATTACGTATTGTTTATAATTTCCTTCAGACAAAAATGGCAAATAACGTTTTATATTTCTCTTTCGACGGTAAATATTCATGAAATATTATGTATTATGTTATAATAAACAATCCCGATTTACTTTAGTTAAATGTCAAACGACATCTGCAAACAAAATCATATTATGTTAACGAAATTGACAGTTTGACGCATTTTATACACGCACGCATTCGGTAAAAATAGCTGCGCTTGTCGTAAGATAAATATGTAATGAATTGATGGTGGCTTACCATTTTGATAATATTTATCAATGTTCAATGTGTTGCGGATAGCTTACGGCAGCTCGCCTCGAGCGCTGACGGCGCACAAAAGCGTCCGTCCGTCACACCGACCGAGACACTCTGACTCCCCCTTTTAAATGGGGCATATTCCTTCCGACTGTGATTGTACCAAAATAAATTTAGTTTATTTATGTGTAAAGTTCGATTCTCTCTGCGGTACGCCGTACACCGCAACACTGAAATAGCATTACAACGCGGAGACAATTCCAGAACTCTTAACTTGAATTAAATACTCTCGAAAGCTCGGCGATGTTTTCGATACGCGGAGAGGATTCGCTTCCGTTCCCGTGAAATCACAAATACGGAATGGCTCCCGTTCCCGTGAAGTCACAAATACGAATGGCTCACACACTAAAAGTGCACTACATTCCCCGTAATATCGACTCGCGGTGTCGTAAATATATCACATTTCAAAGCATTCTACATTATATCAATCGATCAGTTGGTCAGAAGGTATGGCCTGCAGAGTACATTCTAATTTGTCGCATCTACATAGTACCTACACAATTTTCTAATAGTAACTTACAATATGTAATATAATAATAAGTATACAGATTATTCGGATTTCAAATTATACAAGATACAGAAATAGAGAAAAAATAATGAAAAACACGAGACATGGATTAGAATTGTAAGGCAAAATTAATATATATCATTAATATCAAAATATAAACAAAAACGATAATAACTAATAATTAAATTCAAATAAATGGGACACTAATAGAACGTGCAACCAATACATTGTATGAGAGCTGGGACTATTCCAGGTAGGTACACATATTGAATAGAGAAATAATAGCGTAGAAAGGAATCCTACAAAAGAAAGAACTAGTTCCGTATCCAATAAAATGAATTCCTTTTCGTACTTTGATTGAGATTTATACGATGTTGTGTTTTCTTGTCTCGGTTTCGGTTAGTGGTTGGAGTATATATTAGGTCCTTACATATGAAATTGGCGTTTTGCCGTACTGGCAAATTTGATCTCAAATATCTTCTCTTTGGTTAAGAATTCCAAATCCAAATTCGTACAGCTAATTACTCATGTATTTGTGTTTTGAAAATTATAATTCATTTGTTTTTTCCTCAATTTTTTTTTTCTTTGCGTCACTCAGTTTACAAAATGAAAAACTTGAAATATCGCGTTATTTACGAGTACGAGTTCCACCGTGGCACCAGTGCTGCAGAAACGGCTCGAAGGATTAATGATGTGTATGGCGACGGTGCCGCAAAAGAAAACACAGTGCGTTTTTGGTTCCAACGTTTTCGTTCTGGAAATTTCGACCTGCAGAACAAGCCCCGTGGACGGCCGGAGACCAAAGTTGATAATGAAGAATTGAAGGCTATTGTGGAAGCGGATCCATCGCAAACCACATCCGAGTTAGCTGCAGGCTGCGGTGTTAGTGATAAAACTGTTTTAATCCACTTGAAGCAAATTGGTAAGGTGAAAAAGCTTGAAAGGTGGGTACCTCACGAATTGAGTGAAGCAAATCAACAAACGCGCGTTGACTGCTGCGTTGCATTACTCAACCGGCACAATAATGAAGGGATTTTAAATCGAATCATTACCTGTGATGAAAAGTGGATCCTGTACGATAATCGGAAGCGCTCATCGCAATGGCTGAACCCTGCCGAACCAGCCAAACCATGCCCCAAGCGAAAATTGACTCCAAAAAAGTTACTTGTGAGCGTTTGGTGGACTAGTGCTGGTGTCGTTCACTACAGCTTTCTTAAATCTGGCCAGACGATTACGGCAGATGTCTATTGTCAGCAACTGCAAACCATGATGGAAAAGCCAGCTGCTAAACAACCGAGGCTGGTTAATCGCTCTAGGCCACTGCTGCTTCATGACAACGCTAGACCACACACTGCACAACAGACGGCTACCAAATTAGAGGAGCTTCAATTGGAATGTCTAAGACATCCAGCGTACTCTCCGGACCTTGCCCCAACAGATTACCATTTTTTTCGAAATTTGGATAACTTCTTGCAAAGGAAAAATTCAACTCCGATGGGGCAGTCCAAACCGCCTTCAAAGATTTTATTGATTCCCTTCCGAATGGTTTTTTTAGTAAAGGGATCGATGAACTACCTATGAGATGGCAAAAGTGCATAGATAGCAATGGTACATACTTTGATTAAATAAATATATTATAATAAAAAAAAATCGGCTTTATGTTCCTCCCATACTAAACCTCAATTTCATATGTAAGGACCTAATATCTTACTTGGCTAATTCTTAGTTTATTCATCTAATTGATTTTCGGACAATATTTTGTTGTTTTCCAAAGAAGTTAGTACATAAAATTAATATCAAGATTTATTTAAAATTGAATTTTTTTTTAAATTAAATAAAAAATAAAGCCCCCACAAAAGGAATTATTCCTCAAAATAATAACAAGTATTTTCATCGCTTTCGTTCTATTCATCGGGAATCGAACGAGAGAAATCTGGAGCAGCTAGTTTTGTAGTTTACATAACAGGGTGGCCGATAGCTATCTACCAAACCGTGTTAGTATTGGCTTTCTATAAACGTACATTATGTAGTACGCGTCCGTTCACATTATTTGATAAGCCAAGTCTTCCAGGCACAGTGATATAGAAAAGAATGCGCTTCGTACTCCAGCGGCAAAATGAGATAGAAAGTGTTGTATCTCGGTGTTCGGCGTCTCAGATTTTCAATACAGAAAGAATTTCCTATTTCGTTGTAACAACCAAGGAAAATTGTTTACCAACCGTCTGACACTCGCAGAGAAGTGAAGGACATTGGTTTGAGGAAAAATGTGAAGAGCTAAAAGGAAACTTCGCTGTTTATTTTTATGTTGCCAGCAAAGTGTAGAAAACTGAGAATTTATAACATTCCTTTCAAAATATAAAAACACTTTTTTTCATGTTCAAAGGTTTTGGTAATATCCTTCCCTCACAAAACTATATTGTACATTGTATAATGTAGTTCAAAGTCAAATTTGAGTAGATGGCTAATGGCTACGCATTCTTGGCCTTTTTTGTGTTACGAGTAGAGAAATTTTAAAATTAACTGAAACCCTATATTTTCACAGGACATGGCTTTGGGAGAAAAATGAAGGCAATGGAAATTATTTAACGATTTATTGATTATATAATTAATTTGCCAAGTCAATAGAAACTTATTAAATTTAAACATTAATCTCTAATTCACAGTATTTTTCAATTTATCACTCGTGAACACTTTATTTTCGCTTGTCAATGCTATCGAGAAAATTCTGTTCAACTATCGCACATACGGAGGTATTTCGCTTAATATTTCGCTAGGTTTACGCTTGCGCTAGTCACATCGACCGCTACGTTTTTTTGCTAATGTCTTGAATATAACTTCATCTGATAGAATGCAGAGTAGTTCTATTCATCTTGAGGCATTCATTTATCTTATCAAGATTCGAATAAGTAGCTCAAATATCATCATCATCATAAAAATCAAATAGAAGAAGAAATATATAGAGATTTTACAATACGACACAAAAATACAATAATTCAAAATTATTTATTTATTTAACACAAAAATATGTATTCTTTCGACATTATACGGGTCTTGTATATCCGTAGTATTTTTATCATGAGTAAATTTTGATCTTTGTGATAGTACTAGAAACTCAGGCTCGAAGCCAGAATATTAAGCTAAGGAATCGGCAGGAAATAAGTTTACAAATGTCAGTATCATTGATTAAATAAAGCAGGTATAGTTGCAGTGATGCACCCTCATTATTTTAATTTTCACGAAAATAAACTTTATTCCACGAATACATCAGGTATAATTAATAGATTTGGAGTAGTTTTTTCGGTCGTAATTAAGAATATGTATGGACAGCAGGGGTGAAGTGTTAAATATGCTATTGAACAGTGTTTTCTTGAAAATATGTGTTTCTGTATTTTTACCATTTCTCAGTTTTCTCCATTTGTCATTTTTATTTTGATTATCGATTTTGATAATAAGAGGCACTAATAATTATTATTTAATCACTTTTTGTATATATATATATATATATATATGTTAAATCGAAGGCTTTCACGGGTACAATATGTGTTAGTTCTAACTACTTTGGGGGTAACCCGCGTCAAATTCTGGTCGTCAGGACCAGTCGTCTGCCGACGTTTCGAACAGATCTCACTGTTCATCTTCAGGGCGCCTTGTCGATGAGCTGCTTCTCCAAAAAGCGTACAACCGTTTGGGTCCGGAGCTCACCGTCAAGTGAAAGTTTGAAAAATTCTGCGTCAGGTGTTTGTGGAGGAGTGGGTTTCTCCAGCGACGCCGTTAATGAGTTTTGCTCGGCTTCTTGTAATCCGTATATTTACTTTATTATCGTCACTATACAACGTTGAAAAGGTTGGATTTTCTAATTGCTTCGGTGTTTTCATCGTGATTTCGGTTTATTGTTATTAATATTATTTTGATTATTATTATTAAGAATGTTACTCCATGCGGTCGGAAGTCGAATGCTATCGTCTTTGTTGTTCATTATATTACTATTTCTTTTATTTATTTCAATTGCCTCTCTGTAGATTCTAAATGTTTCATTATTGAGGCTGGCAACTACTTTTGAATTGTCGAAGTCTATTTTATGATTCTCCGTTAGAGAATGGTGGACAAGGGAAGTCCACCATTCTCAAATAATCTCCACAAATAATATTAATAATAATAAACCAGAAATCGCGATGAAAACACCGAAGCAATTAGAAAATCCAACCTTTTCAACGTTGTATAATGACGATAATAAAGTAAATATACGGATTACAAGAAGCCGAGCAAAACTCATTAACGGCGTCGCTGGAGAAACCCACTCTTCCACAAACACCTGACGCAGAATTTTTCAAACTTTCACTTGACGGTGAGCTCCGAACCCAAACGGTTGTACGCTTTTTGGAGAAGCAGCTCATCGACAAGGCGCCCTGAAGATAAACAGTGAGGTCTGTTCGAAACGTCGGCAGACGACTGGTCCTGACGACCAGAATTTGACGCGGGTTACCCCCAAAGCAGTTAGAACTACATCTTATTATACATATATATATATATAGATATATATAAAAGCTCTCTCCTATCTCTCTCTCTCTCTACTCTCTCTCTCATCTCTCTCTCCTCTCTACTATATATCTTATATAAATGGCGAGTTTATCGCTAGTTGGCAATTTCTTTCATCCAACATACAATTTACTATTACAATTAAAATCCTACATTTTCAGAATAAAATGTCATAGTGACAATACTATCTCCACGATAACGACGAGCATGACGAGTATGACGTAGGTATTAGTATGTAGTACAAAAAAGGTACCATACTGTGGTGAGTAAATATTGAACAACGAAATCCGAGATTTAACTCCAAAGATCTGATGAGCATCGTCCGTATCTCAGAGATTAATCTCACAACAATCTAATCTGTGAACATATGCCTTTATCGCAGACTTAATAAGCATAACAATCAGAATTTATTATGAGTGTTTAGATAAATCTGTTCTATTGCAGTATTAATTTAGAGACTCACATCATTCTCATAAGATTTATGCTTTGCTTGGGCTATGCAAATATGCATTTGACATCAATCCATCGGTATGTTTACACGTGCGTTATGGTGAGCGCGTACGTCAAGACCAGAATATGTGTAAACTCAATAACGCATTCCACTCATCGTCGACCCATTGGTCCAGGATCATCACAAAATCTACAGCTTTGCTGACCTAACAGAGCAATCTCAATATGTTGCTGATTGAGGAATATATTATTGAGCTTGGCTCGACAACGCTTCCAAAAAACAGATTTTATTGTTGTCAAATAACATTTTTTGTGTCATTATTTTTTTATTATTATTATTTAAATAATATTATATTAATAACACAATAATACTATTTTTAGTACTACACTGGTTATACTTTGATATCATTATAGATATAAATCTATGATGCATGTTATGATCATCATCATTAACCAGTTTCAGGATCACTGACGAATTTATTACCACTAGACCTGCAGAGAAAACATACATTATTAAGATTTTGTACATATTCGCACATTGCATATTATATGCAATTGCATACCTTAACCCTGCAGTGGTCGCGTGGACTACATATGTAGTCCACTAATACTAAATAAAAAATTTCTCCAAAATGGTAAGCCTTAGTTTCACGTGCCGCTAGGTACTTTTAAACGAATTATCGATGGAAGTACTCAGAGAAGCGCAAACGCCGATCGCGTTTGGAAGTGTAACAGTAGCTCCGCAAAGATCCTGGACTACATATGTAGTCCGCGCGATCAATCACGTAAGTATTTTTTAAGTATGTATGTTTTTTGTTTGCATTTATTTTATGTTAAAATTGACATCAACGCCTAATTTTAACTTCGTTTTATTAAGTTCTGTTTTTGTAAATTGATGTAACTATATATTTTTAGAATAATAATGGGCGATCGACAAGCTGCACCGATTGAGGCGTGGTTGAAACAAACCAAATCCCAAACCGTGGTTGAAATCCACCATGTTCGTCAAAATTTGGTTTCCACCCACCATGTACAATGTTGTCGTATGTGCCGAAACCCAATAAAGTTGTTATACTGATGTCAACCATGCACAGCAATGCCACAATTGTCACCACTACTGGAGATAGTCAGAAGGCAGAAATAATAACAGGACAAAAAACGGAGTTGACCTGGTTGATAAAATGTGTTCTTTATACAACGTTTCGAGAAACTCTAGAAGATGGCCTCTAACGGTGTTCTTTGACTGGCTAAATTTGAGTGCACTCCACGCATTACGCATTTACTCAGCAAACAAAAACTATGGAAGCGTTTGCCGTCGTGACTTCTTGATCGAGTTGTCTCCGGCTTGGATGAAACCATTGGCAAAGAAGAGAGTTGAAAAAAAATCGTTGCCAAGGTCCCTTACAATAAAACTAAAAGTCTTTCTATGTGTTATGGACGCAGAAAAACAACCACCAACCTCGGAGGGGACGTCGAGTAACATAGTGCGCCGTTGTCATGATTGTGGAAGAGCGCGCAATAAAAACACCAGAAAGTCTTGTACAGCGTGCAAAAACTTCATTTGTGGGATCATTCGAAAATGGTGTATCTTTTCTGCGCAGAAAATATTATAAGTTAATATTTTCTGCGCAGAAAATATTATAAGTTAATAATTTTAAATAAATAGTTTTATTGTGATCTTAATTAGAGCCAAACCTGTGATTTTTGTGCCAATTTTGGAGGATTTTTATTTATATTTTATTAATTATAAAACAGAGGAAAGCTGAACTAATTATATTTTCATAAGTAAAATAAAGATATTGTGCTTAAGTTTTATTTTATTTCAATTTAAAAATGGACTACGTGTGTAGTCCGCGCGACTTCTGCCGTCTCATTTAAATGCGCGACCGCTGCAGGGTTAAACGTTATTATTAGACTGAGAGGTGACAGGATTTTTCATAACGATTATGGATACGATTAGATTTACTTTTATAGTTTGTAGAGTAGTCCCCTAAGGTGAATGATGTCGGTCTGCCTGCTCTCAGTGGTTGCTACTTCGAGTTATAAAGCTTACAAGAGGCTTCATTGTTGCGAAAAAAAAACGATCAGAGAAATGGTCAGTTTTAGTACCTATTCAAAGTATGGCGTCTCCGCAGATGAAACAAGTTGGTCTGGCGGCTCTTAGTGGTTGCATTTCAGAGTTATGATGCACGGAAGTCACAGCATTGTTGCGAAAAAAAAGACTATAACAGAAATGGTCAGTTTTAGTACATCATTTACCTTAAAGGACTACTCTACAAATTATAAAAGTAAATCTAACCGTATCCATGATCGTTATGAAAAATCCCGTGACCTCTTAGACTATATATTCATAAAAATAATATTTAAAATATCTGAAATCTATCCCTCAATTAACGAACTTAATGTAGTTTATTTAGATAGACCATATAAAAACATCGCATTAAATTATAAACAAATGTTTTATCTTCTAAACACAAATATACTCCATAGTCAAAGTAATCATAACCATAGACAAAGAATACAAATAAGAGGAAATATAAATACATATACCTCAATTCAATACAATAGCCAATATCATATTAACATTAATAGTTTATCAATGAATTATTAATGAAATGAAATGGTAAATTGAGTAGTATGTCGAAATGAAACAAAAACGCATAAAATCAATTAAAAATTTAAATTACAATCAACATTATCTTGCATAAGTATAATACCCCTCTTTTCCTCCTATCCCTATTCCTATCTATATTGTTTTTTGCTTACTAAATTTATTCTCTTAGCTTTCAAGTATTCTCCTATCCAACACTGTACTTAATTTTCTACGACTTAAACATCTATGAGTCTTTGTAATTGGTTTATGCACTGCACACTGTGCTCTAACATTATATTGAATGAAACTTTAAATATTCCTTAATAAATAAATAAATAAATATATAACGCAATATTTTTCCTTCATAGCAACTCCTGCAGCAGTATTGTTTCTGGCATATGAAGGTTGGCTATTGATTATAAGGGCTGCTCATGGCGATGATGGTGATGAAATCTCATCGTCTCAAAATATCTTACAATGCAACGA
This sequence comes from Agrypnia vestita, assembly GCA_016648135.1. Lineage (NCBI taxonomy): Eukaryota > Metazoa > Arthropoda > Insecta > Trichoptera > Phryganeidae > Agrypnia > Agrypnia vestita. Next base: position 187,971 of record JADDOH010001857.1, read on the forward strand.
TGGTTTACCAATTTGTGTTGCATCTTTTGATTTGTGTCTTCTAGGGTACAATGCCTTGTATTTACGACCTTTCTGGCCAACTTTTCGGGTCCCATCGCAGAATCCATCGTGAGGGTTGATGTGTATGTAACACATCAGCAATGGAACCCGAAATGTTGGCCAGAATGGTCACAAAAACATGGTATAACACCCCAGAAGACACAAACCAAAAGATTATGAGAGGCTGTGAAGACCCGACAATATTATTTTGTTGCATGCTTTAATAACAGACGTGATTTTTTATTTTCGAAGCTTAAAAGTTATAAAATATTTTTTTGTAGAATTTAGTAGCTCCTTTAGGGTGCATACATTACATAACTTCCAATTTAGGCAACTGATTTCTTAAAAGTGTTCCTAAATATTCTATATGGAGAGTAAATTTTTGAAATATTATTTTTGAACGCGAAAAAATATCACGCACAAGAATATATTTCCACCCTCGTGTTTATTTAAAAATGAACCGCGATAGTGATAGACAATACAGTTCAGAGAAAGGAAAAAGGGTTTAACAAGTGGAAGAGGGTGGAGTATTCACAAAAGAGGTGCAGCTCTTGTAAAAACGGGGTTGTTCCATTGCGCTCCTTCATTTGCATTCAAGGAAACATCGTCGAGTTTGAATGAAAAAACTCGGTAGCCGAGTGTACCCGGGGTGGATTCAGTGCTTGTCTTCATTTAGCTAGACCAAAAATTTAAAAAAAAATGACATTGTAATGTTGAAAATAATAAGACAACAATGTTTAGTATACGTGCATATACGTGCACTAGTTTTATTACGCTATTTTTATTGCACTTATCGCAACGCAGGTAGATACTCTGGTACCTTAATCGCTGATCGTCAATAATCGCATCGAATCGCCCGCTGTCTCTTTTACTGGTTTGCTTCTGTCAATTAAACGTAAAAACAAGTATTTTGTAGCGTTGGCGTCACTTGTCTATGTAGGTATTGTTATTTCGCAAATGTTCTGGTATAATCTTGTGTATTCCAGATCTTTCCAGATCTTTCCAGATGTTTCCAGATCTTTCCAGATCTTTCCAGATCTTTCCAGATCTTTCCAGATCTTTCCAACGCATTTTAAAATGTCCAGATTGTTCCAGAAATTCTCGATTATGTATACTCCTAAGTAAGTAAAATACGTTTCACCCCAGGAATTTTCATCGCATCCAATACGAGATGTTGAAGCACGATGCTTAAATGCTTGCACTTCCGCAATGCAAGTTCCTGAATAAATGATACGCGAATTAGGGAGGGCAAGAATCTGCGGTATTCGGAGCGATGTGGATTCCTTCCCTTAGCCCGTGTAAACAATGTCCCCCGGACTTAATGAACCTGCAGTACAATTTACACCCCGCGCCGCGTCACGTGAGGTGGGGGCTTAACTTACGTGTATATTTTGAGCCGTTTATCTCGTGCAGCTATTTATCTGCGCGGTTGGCGCGAATTACCTGCCGTGATATTTTGCTGCGATGCGAAGAGTACATTTTGTCTGAATTATTTTATGTGGAGAAACATTAAAACACACATATTAAGCGGCTTATCTGAGGAATGAAACCACGCCCACCAATCCCCAATAATAATAATTTTGAATGTCCGTCCATAACTTCCTATCCAATAGCTGATGTCGTTTTCAAAATAAGTTTCATTTCAAAATCGTTATAATAAAATAAAAACATTGATTTTAATCTTTCTTAATAAAATATTTTAAATTTGTATTTATATATATATATATTTTTTTAATATTATATTTCAGTGTAACCAAAATCAAAACTTAAAAGTGCATCCGTTACTATATCGCGTATGTCATTAGTATTAATCATTAATCAAAATATATAATTCTCTGTGTAGCAATGTCCTTAACTAACGCTACCAGACGATACAAATAATGATGAGGTGTGTAAAATAATGTACAACAGAAAAGTGTAATTCTCTACTTAATAATGTCTGTCACTAACGCTACCAGATTGTTCAAATAATAATGAAGTATAAGAAGCAAAAAAGCATAATTATCTATTTAATTATGTGCATCACTAATGTTATCAAGATGCTAGGAGAGGTATTCTTAATAGCGTTGAAGGTTGTTCTCACAGCCTTAACTGGCGGCCTAAATATACGTACGTCATCTTTTCCGGGTTACAGCTAGTATTCAATGAAATCTGGCGTCGCGTCGTAATCACGCGACCATCGCCAGCGATGTAGAACGCGTCTACAATATCATATGCATTTTGCAATAATCAAAAAAATATATACATAGACTCCCCAAATACTTCAAAAATAATATTCCATGTAATACAGATATGAAAACATAATAAAAGAAATACAAACGACATACGAATCAGAAAGAAAAGAAATACACGTTCATATTTCATGAGTAGCATAGAGTTCTTTGAGTAGCTTGTTGGTCTTGTGGATCCAAAGGTCGCAGGTTCGAATCTCACTCCAGACAAGCAAGTTAGTCCTATTTTTATAGCACAAGCGTTTAGCTTAATTTGAAAATAATAAGAATATTGATGCGACACGAATTCCGTGTTCACATCTCTATTTTTTATTAAAAAAAAAAAATGATACAGAATTTCATGGTACAAAAATACATGCTAGGCAGAGTAGACTGCGAATCTGGCAGCGCTTACCATCCTGCGAAGAGCTTGACACATAGTGACATCTGTCGATGCAAAGGCAAATTAACACCATGACGTCCGCCGGTGCACCGCGATACATCGTACATAATCAGGACCGCTTAGTGGGCCGGCCGAGCGTTTCATCTGGTGTTCCATTACTACGTCCACGAAAGACCTGATGTGATCATATATAACAATTATCGAACCGGTTACGCATGCGGACCTCTTTAAGGGTGAAAAGAAACGTGAAAACCACACCCGAATGAATGCCATAAAGTCCCTCTTTATTCGGGTGTGAATTTCACGCTGGTAGATCCTCAGAGAGCCCCCCATTAGCGTATGACTGTCGCTTGATTTTGTTTTATTATATTTTATGTTTTAATATATATCTGATGCAATTGCACGAGGTCGTTGACGAAGTATTAATTGATCGCATTACGTTCAAATTCTATTAACATGCTTATTCAACCTGACTCATAGCAAAAAACACTGTTTGAACCCCATACGTGACCTACTTACAAGTTCATAATATACATATATGCTTCATCTGAGGCAATTTCACGCATGTTGCTGATGAAGTTTTACTTGATTGCAGCATTGCGTCTAAATTCTATTAGCTAATTTCTTTGACCTTGCCTGTCTCAACACATAGTAAAATCAAACCTTATCAATGTATATAAGTAAAGCAATGAAATAAATGAAAATGAAATGAAACCTGACTCATATTATTGCTTGAAAAAATGCTTGACCCTCATTCACAACCCACTTACAAGCTCGTAATATATATGAGGTATTACCTGATTGCAATATTGCGATCAAATCCTATCGATATACGTATTCGACGTGACTCTGTTTAACCCACATACGAGAATTCTTGGTGAAATTGTTTTGTCGACTGGACATTATTTGTAATCCAGAATTGAGTCAAGTATGCACAATAAACAATATTATATTACTAGCAGGACTTGCCAGAAGTAAAAATAGAATTGATTGAACAAAATGTGGTATTTCGTTATTTCTAATCAATAATCAATAAATATCATCGTCGTATTAAATAATGCATATAATATTTACATATTAAATTATATCTAAATGTATTTTAAAATGTACTGTCAAGCCTCGTTTCTTTAAAAAAATCATACGATATTTTTATGCTGGCAATGGAAAAACATACACTATATGCGTCATTTTTGGGACAATTAACATATAGATATATAAACAAGGAAAGCCACCTGTATGACAATCACCAACTGATACAAAACCCCGAGTCGAAACCACGAGCTGCAACCCAATAGAGATAAAGATTCTCTAAAACTAAATAAATAAAATTTAATTTTAAAAAAAAAAATGCGACTTTCCGCAATGAAATTTACTTTTCTATATTTGCTACGATCCCCTTCAATGGACCCCCCCAAAACAGGCAAATATTTTATTACATGTGACATCCACTTTACATCTAGTAGCATGTCCCACCCATCCCGTCCCCAGGCTAAATAAAATTCTGTCAACAGACGTCCCGAACAGCTGCCAAAATGTTTTATATTCCAGCTATTTGGTTAGGAAACGTGAAACTTTGAAGATTCTGGAGTGAGTAGAATGCAGCGGAGGAGAACTTTGTTCTATTGTGTCAAGAGTTAAAAGTGTCTTCGTATTACAATATTCACATCTAGTCTACATTCTTTAGACAGGTACGCGAGAGGATTTGGATTAATATTTTTATAAGTTTGTTCTAAGAACACGGACACTGCATTTTGACCACAGAGAGATAATCATTAATATTAATTAGATAATCTTTATAAAGAGCCAATGGGAAGTTAGAGCAAGAAGGTCACTAATAGGTGAACGATATTCTTAGTTCTACAAAATTCAATAAACCGGGTGTGACAGAGCTAGTCCACGATACTGTCTTGATTATGAGTCGAAAATGTTCAAGCAACTGTGACCTAATAGCAATAGTTATGGAGGTATGCGACATCAAAGTTTGCATTTTTTTTCAATATCTGACATTTTTTTTAGAAGCTTTTCAAAAATAATCGATTCAAAAATAGCTGATTCTTATTATCAATCCAATGACTGCCTTTTGTATTGATATTTCAATTATTCGTATTTATACCGCGTCTTTTTTTGCAATTTGAAACTAATTGACTTATTATCATCTTTTTAGTTGACTTATTATTGTTATTGGATGCGAAAATACTCGATTATTTTTATTATGAATCCAACGACTATCTTTTGTGTTATTTTTTATTTATTATTCGGTCTTTTTGTAAAGTAATATTTCATACTGACACCCTCTGAAGTTGTCTAATGGACACCTGATATGTCTTCCGGGATAACGTGTATACAGTTCCTTACAAATATGATACTTTCACTTCACTTCTAATAATACCGAAAAAGTTCCACCTACCTGATTGAGAAACATTGCCAAGATAAAGCTTCGTTTGTAAATAAATACATACTATGGATATGAATACCTACTGCAAACAATACCTTAACTGTAACTGGTTGCGGATATTTTACACGAACCGTAAGTTTTTCCGAGAAACGATTCTCGACGTTTCGTTGAATTCTTATTCAACGTTATCAGGAGGATGACCTTTACCCGCGGAGGTAGAGGGCGGAATAATTACTGCTTCCGAGGGCATAAATTATATGCACTTTGTTGTGGAGTGTTCACTTCTTTTACGATAGAGGTCGCCAGTGTGCAATATATACTAATTACGTCGGCGAACTTTACTACGACGTCTAAAGGATGAATCAATGTCGTAAGAACAGGGCGCCAAATACTTGATAGTTTGTAACGTCATCTCTATTGAAATTGGGATGTTTGTATATTTCAATGGATTCCTTCACTAATCTGGGTATAAGGTGCGGTTCTGTTGATAAGATTTTTGTCTTGTCAAATGTGATGAAGTGACAGATATCCCCTATGGATGCATGTTCGTAGATTGCCGATATATTGGAGTTGTTGTTTTTAATTGCTCCCATATGTTCCTTCAATCGTGTAGCGATATGATCCCCCCACTATAATCAAACTTGGGCAATTGAAATATATTATGATGATGACACGGTGATATAGAAGATTTAAGTACTAAGGAAATTCCTACGAAACAATAATTGTCTTCGAAACTATAAATACTCTCGCTATCGAAGAGTGCGCAAGTATTACTGTCAACGTGGTCACGGCTGAGGTGATAACGAAAAGGTGCATTTCGTGAAGCGCGCTCTGTGCCCGCTGGGCGCGTTCAAATACATTTGGGATCGTATGCTGACGTGTAAGCGCATTATGCAACTCCAGTAGCCCTGCACAGTAACCCCGCTGGACTGACGAATTCAGCAGCATCCGTTATATAGAACAGTACATCAGAAAAATTGTTGTAATAATAAAACTGATTTTGTAAAATCAATGAATGGTATTGTCATCCGGAATACATCGCTCTGCCAAATTTCAGAGTGATTAACAGTACATCAGAAAGTGATTCAAGTAAAAGAGTATTTAAAAAACCTGAAAACGCAAATTGAAAAGCTGAGAAAAAAAATTCCATACGTCAAACAGTTTTTGTATAAAACATGTTATTCAATTTTTTTTGTTATTTATTTATAGTTTATGAATACAAATTAATTGGGAAGACTATCCTTCAGTAGTGAATAGAAAACTGATGACGATGATGAACGTGATAATAATTTAAAGTAATGCTAGTAGAGATATTGGTCTAGATTTACCTCTTACTGATTCAAGCTAGGCTATTATTATATTATTCTCTTGTTGATTTCAGAATCCAGAAGGCTAATTTTATTACTTAAACTTCATCAGCTGTTGGAGATATTAGTGAGAAGGTCCAGGTGCGGATAAATTGGGATCTTTCCGCTAAATAGACAATAAATAATGAAATCCCGATAGGATAAAATTATGCTAAGGTCAGGAGAAACGGTTGAGCAAATTGGATTATTAATATTAAGAAAGGGAGAATCGCTCTTAAAACAACGCCTTGGCGTTTCTCAGATCCTGGATATGAATGAATACCTTTATCTAATAATTTTAGCCTGGAAATAATAACGTTATAATAAAATATAAAAGGATGATTAAAAAAGGATTACTTTTAATCGTATACTTTGATGAACGTTATTTTTAATTATGAAATTCCAATTTAAGATCAAATAAGATAGATAATTAAAACAAATTAGATGAATTATAATAGAAAAATCTATCCATAGAAGAGATATTTTGCTTCCACCAATTATGTGTAGGTTTATGTTCTGTCATACAACCCCGAAAAATTTCTATGTTGCATAGATATTTTTTTGATGTTATCTTCTTTTGGCCCATTGAGGGTAAAAATTGTTTTGTAACGGAAATTGCGCACGCTCAGCTTGCGCCTTGTAGCGAAAATGCGTGTAGCGGAAATGGAGACCACAAAATGCGCGCGCATCCATTAAACTATAAAAAATTTATTCACTTGAAATAAGTGTTCCAGTAATATAAATAATGTATTGTCGACCATTATGAATGGAGTACCAATCATAAAGATTCTCAATTCCAAAGCTTATGAATGATTGGTTATTTAATTAAAAATTTGAACTATTGATTGAATTACTATTTCAGGTGTGTACGTTTTTTTCGATGTTTTTGCAAAAACGACGTTTGTCGAAAAACGCATTAATTCATTCGACATTCAATGCGGCTGTCAAAATTGTATGGTTTCGAAATTTTTGAATACGGAACTAAAAATCGATAAAACATGAAAGTGGGTTGAAAATGCACATGCTTTTTATTCCCTTTATATTAACTCGTGGCGTCTGGTTGCTTGCCGTCAACAAAAACTTTTAATCGATTTTTGACCCTTTTCCCGTGATCCAATCGAGCTGAAACTTGGCAAGCAGACTCGTGGCGACAATCAAGAAGATCTATCAAATTTTCGTTAAAAAAAATTAATAATTATAGTATAATTACGAATTTTTAGAAATTTTATTGGTTTTTTCAAATTAGAATCATTAGAAAAGTTTGATTAGCAACGGCGCGGCGGCCCGATAACGTCGCGGAATATTTTCTAAATTTGAATTACTCTGTCGGTATAATAGGTACATCACTACGAATTTCGAAAATTTACAAAACAATTGGTTCACAGATGACAGCAAAATTGGGTTTTTTGGGAAAAAATCAAATAATAATTTATTTCTTTTAGATTTCTGCTTAGTTTTGAAGAATTCTACATTACTCAAATCTGATTCTGACAAAATCATTTAACGCTGGAAATTCATAAGGTACGATATTGATGATAATTGAATCTATCAAAATCTTGACATCTCAAAACATCTGATATTTTAGAAATATATTAAATTACTGTAAGTTTAGTGTTATGTTATATATTATAATTCGTCTTTAATTGTTGTTATATTTTACAAAGAAAGGGAGTAAAATAAAAACTTGGTTTTTATCGGTTACTTTAATTAGTTTGTCGCATCATATGTCCTTGAATTGTCGTGAGATGTCGATTCGAAGACATTTATCTCTTATTTTTAGCTATAAAAAAACAATAGTTACATTTGTACCACTTCAAACACAAATATGTATAATTTAACTAGATACATTAAAGTGTTATCAGTTATATTTATCATCTCTCTAGACATCCTATTATTGTATTAATATACATTTTTAACCTATATGTATATACCAATTATCGAATTCATGCCAAAGAAGTATAACTTCAACCGCGCGTATTTTTTTAGCGGCTTATTTTGCACCGATAGAAATATCAAACTCTCTCGAACAGCTGTTGGCCCCGCTTAGACATGCAAAACGCTAGTTTTTCAAACTTCCTAGATTATTCTACTATTCTCGTCGTTTCCAGTTGTTTTTACACGTTCCTCGAATGTAATAGATAATACGAGAGTGTGATAGAAGATGCTAGAGACTTTGATCTTATTGTTGTCATTAAACGTTCCTCGAATGAAATAGATAATGCGAGAGTGTGCTAGAAGGTGCTAGAGACTTCGATCTTATTGTTGTGATCAACATATTACTAGAAATTCTCTACGTAATCTCTTTTACAATCTCGTTACAATGCTTATATTCAGCCACAATCCCCAGTTTAATATTCATGAAATTTATCTTTAAAATATCTTCTGATTAGCCGTTATTTTTACCGAAATTTTCTTAGAATATTCACAAAGGTACAACATCAAAAACGATTTCGAGTTAAATGTAATGCCACCATTAACCTTGAATTTCTAGGCTTTGAAGTTTTCCTTTTTAGTTTTCTTTTCATCTTTCAAAGAAAGGAAACTCTTTGAATAAAGCAGTTTTTTATTACATCATATTTTACTGAATATTTATGTGCAGGTACAGACATTTCGAATATTTTCACTAAAAATTTATTACAATAAAAAAGGGTTTATGGGCGCATTTTTAGCAACGCATAGTATTATATTTTATTGGTGTGTACTTACTACATATATATTTTGTAAAAAATGATGATTGTTGACTTTGACGATCATTTTTTTCAATTCAGACAATATTTTTTTATTTTGAATTGTTTTACAAGCGTGTAACAAGAAACATTGTTATATATGTAGTAAAAAACTTTTTGGAGCACAGAATACTATAATAAAAGTAAAACTTAAAATACCAATTCGAGCGAGCTCAAAATAAATATTTTAAAAATTCAATGTTCTGAAAATCTGGAAAACACATGGAAAAAATTTACTTATCCATGAATATAAAAATCCTTAATACAATCAAAACTTGTGCCATATATGTGTGTTTCATTTATCGTCCGATCACTATCTTTGCGGAATCAGTGATTTGCAGCGCCTTACAAATTCATTATTAATGATAATAAATAAAATTAATGCCTTATAAATACCTCGTATTTGAGTTAGTATTGTATAAATAGGTATTTTGAAATTGACTAAAAAGTTAAGGACCTGTTGAGATCAGTGAAGGATTAAAGTAACCTCCAGAACTACTCATCCGATTTCAAAAAATCTTTCACCGATATTTAGAATAAACTTTCAGGGTGGACATAGATTAGATATTAGTATCCCGTTAAAACAAGGGCTTTTCGTGGAGACCTATTTTACAACTTAAGTCGATGAAAGATGGTCGAGCGATGCGTTTTTTACGAACGCTACCTTAATGGTAGGATATATTTAAATACTTTCTATTGAAAAGTTGTAGAACTCGAAAAAATTCTATAAAAAAATCGCGACGACATATAATTATATGTTGAGGTTAATATAGAAATTGATAAAATATGACTAAAAGTTACCAAAAATCTATGCGCGGGCATATCTAGTTTGAAATATTTTTATCGAAATCCATCTTAAAGAGAATAAATTAAGCAAATATGACATATCCTTTCAGAATATGTAAATAAGACTAAATTATTACTTCATGATTTATTTCGACTACTTTTCAATAAAAGTGTGTCTGCACAAATACAAAAAAAAACAGGGTAGCGCCACCAAGGGCTGAAGAAGCTTGAAGGTCGATAAATAGCATTAAGTGTTGAGAGCGAGCCGACCCGAAAATTTACACTCCCTTAGCATACCCCAAGGCATGCAATAAGAAACATTTCTTACACCCCAACAAGGATTCACAAAGGTTCTATAAAAATAAAATATTCAATCTAATTGACGTGCTTGTTTGACCAAGCGGTAAGACGCTCGCCTGGTGATGCTCAGCCTGGAGTTCAGCAATTTAATATTTTCTCAATAGCACAATCGCGGTTTGAGCACCCCGGGATGATAACATTTAAATAGGAATTATTATTTTTTTTACAGGGGGTGGTTATTTATTTTTTATTTGTATTTATTAAGCTTACTTAGGTATAAAACTATTAATTTTTTGGATCGGAAATTTTTTTAAATAAAAAACAATATGGGCGGGTAATGTCCATTTCCATAGAATTCTTCTTTCATTACTGACATACAATTTTCCCTGGTGCACGTATGTTCTAAACTAGAAAATTATATATTTATTGAGAAATAAAATATACGTTTTATGTATCAGGTAAATTACTTAGTTTTTTAACTATCCTATGATTTTTCTACTCTGTTGTTGGTCACAATTGGGCAACCAGATTGCTGATGAGAATTTCAATAAACGTCTGATTAGGGATATTTGTACATAACAAGAATTTTACGTAACGGTGATACTGTATCTCGAATAAATTATTGACTTATAATGCAATTCTTAATTGTATTTTTTCTATTATAATATTTTTTTTTCTCATAAAAAAGTGTATTGTGTAATCATGTTGTTCATAAAATAGTATATATGGTTACAATTATTAATTGGTGTGGCAGTTTCTTTGTGATACAACAAGTGTAAATAAAAATAGTATCTAATGATATAAATAATATATATAATATAGGAAACTCTCATGTCACACCATGAAAATAAACAATACAATAATACTCCAGAGTCGGTGTACCCCCTGAGTGCTAATAACAACGATGTCACGCAACGGCGGCTAGTCAACCCTAAACGAAAACTGTTACGCACGCAATCCAGGGTCACCCATCCGTGACCGCATTATCTCTCTAGAAAATTCTACAACATTCCATTACGTAGTAAAATATACGTCAGAAGAACTTCTACAGGTTTCTCCTTATCTCTACAATAAATCTGACTGAGGAATTCAGCTTTTAAAGGCGACACACGACGCAGGCTAAGGTAATTCAGTTTGTGATGAAAACAGTGCGACACCCGTAGCGTGATATTATAACACGCGATATTAGTAAGCGAGCAAATACGGTGCAAAAAATTTATACGTGCGAACATTGAACGGAGTTTAGCAAAAGTGATCTAAGCAATACCGATAATCAGTGTGAATTAAGAAACAGTTTAATAATAAGTGTGTAAAATATTCGAAAGACATTTAGCTACTATAAAATTATGAACGGTACTACAATCAAATTCGTGTTCAGTGCCTTTTTTTGGTAATAAATTAATTTCATTTGTATTTTCATTTGCCTCCCAAAGTCACGCCCCATGACAATATATACAATCGTCAATAAAAACAACCTGTGGATGGTCTGCTTTTTAAAAAATAAATTTAAATTTAATGGTATCTTTGAACCCTTTCACCAGAAGGTCAAAGTAGCCATCTTATTTTGACAAACTGTCAACTCAAGCGCCTAATCTGACTCGTCTCGCCAAGACCATTAACTCCTCACGAGGGTGGCCGTGTCCCCGAATGCCCGAGCGAGCGCCCCAAGCCTCGGCACCAAACACCCGAAACAAAGTCGCCAACTTCAGACGGAAGGAATTTGCCGTTTACAAAACAGAACAACCCCAATCTGTCACTTGGTTATGAAACAGGGATGTGAAAGGCTTGAGATGTAATAGAGTAAATAACAACGGAGTAATTTATTTAAGTCGACGGGCGGGCACCTTTCTCTACTAGTGGTGACAATTATGTTAGTTAATATTACTCAACTTTCCGCCCGCTCAGGGGTGGGTTTGTGAAATGTATCATCACGAGATCGTGGCTGTAGGTGGCAAATGAAACACTTGAAATTAATTAAAGTTGTATTAATTTACTTAAATTACTAGACACGAATTTAATTGGAAATCTATTCTTTAATTCACAATGTCTCGCAATAATCACTCGTCGATGGAACACTTAATACTTCTCTGCTGAACATTCGCACGTCTGTGGTGGAAATTTTGTGAAAAACCTAAATTATGCTACTCCTACGTGAGTTTAATTATAATTTTATATTTCCTCACTCAAGTATGGAGAATATCAGAATCTCTCATCGGCAAAACATAAAATCATAATTAAACTCACCTATACGAAAACATACTTAAAATTTTTCATCCAATATAATTAATGATCATAATAATACATAACCAACTTTATTGGATTTTTCAATAAGGAAAAAATTGTGGTACTTATTTCCGAACACCCGTCAGGTTCTCGCTGGTTTTTTGCTTCATCTATAACTTTTCCAATGTCAAAACTGACTCTACGCGCGTACTTCTGCGGAATTAATAATAGGTCGCGTTCCAGAAATTTCTCGCATATATTAGTTAATATGGTTTCTTCGAGAATAAAATTCATCTAGAATGTTCTTAAAGACTTTAATTATGTGTAGTTCCTATTATTTTGAGCTCTCATGATAATATATTATATCATATTACAGGGAAGTACTCCATACAATCAAGAAATGGGTGCACCACCTTAAATTCTAATGAGATAAATATTTTTATTTTTTTATTTGGAATCTCATCAGCCATCATCACAGTTGACTCTACAACCTTTGGTGGTCTTCACAAGAGTCTTTCTCCACTGATCTCGGTCTTTTGCCTGCGCTCTTCAGTTCTTTATCTCCAAGGCAGTTATGTCTTTGAGTACCAGCCACCGAAGGTCTTCCCAATTTTATAAATTCCAAAATATAAATATAAATGCATATGTGGGTACCGATCCTGAAGACTGGAAAATCGCGCCCATGTCCGGGTACATTGGAACCTTAAAGTACACTGCGCCGAGGAAACAAGCGAAAGGAATAGGGCCGATGCAATTTTCGAGAAAAGAAGAAAGAGGAAAGAAAAGGAGCAAAACCCATCTCTTATATTCCAGACGGAACTCCCACAACTCGTAAAAGGGTGTGCGGTTCCAGAATAGAGCTCCTCAGCCACACTCGAAGGCAATATTAATAACATGGCAGATGTCATCCTCGCAACGAGGGACCGCCAAAGAAGAAGATGACTGATTTGACGAGTGTTTGAAATTTCGGCAATTTAAATGGCATGAAGTGACTTACAATGAACATACCAATTATAGAGATCAGATCAGAGCATAGTCTATCGGGTTATCTATCAAATTATGTATAAGTCCACTCGCAAATACTTATTTGTTCTGAATTACAATTTTAAATAGCCACAATCCTTAAAAAATGACGAACTTTTTTTGTTTGAATTTCAGCTAAAGATTAATTGAATATTTTTATGTCCAAGTGGTTAACAAATCAAAACACATAATTATCTTCTATAAAGGTATTTTATATAATTATTTAATTAGTAAAATAATTATAAAATTTACATTTATTTAAAAACTCTAAATTTTCATATACCTGCTCTTGTTTTTCATGTATGCTTCAGTTTTTCACAAATTTTAAATTATATTTAAATCGAAACCATAATGTGTTTTTGTTAGCGCATAAACAGCGTACTGTTGTAGCGTTAGTTACGGATATCGTTACACATTGAAAAGAAACTACCAAATGAAAAAATAACATCATTTCAATTTTTATGTCAATTAATAACTCGGCATGGACAAAGAATCAAAACTTAACTATATTTAAAAATTGCGTACACGCAAATATAAAATATGTAAGGGTATGTAGCGCACTTAATATTGGCTGAATTCTAAAGATTCAATGCCACAAAACACGTTTCACTGAAATTTTTTTTGTAATTTTCAATCTCGAATATTGTATTTACACTGATAATTAATGTTTTGAAAATCGTTTCACTTGGAATTGTATTGATTTGTATAAAAATATTTTTTCATTGGAATTAACTCGGTGGTAACTCGAATTCAATGATTCATTGATACATCGTTGTACAAAAGAAATAAAAATGAAATCCAGGATTTTTTTTCTACCGTAAAATCATTTTGTTTAATGAATAACTTAATAATTTATAAATGGTTTTATACGCTGTTTATATAATATATATAGCTATGTGACATAATAAAATAATATTATATATTTATTCGACATTTTATGAATAACCTTGTAGAGATGAACAATGATTTATAAATGCAATATAAATATTGCATGTGAAAACATGGAAGAATCGGTAGAAATGGTTTTTTAACGAGACAAAGACATAAATCAAAGTAGTTTTTTTTTTCTAAGTAATACAATACAAAATTACTAGGGACGACTCCCCACTCTCTCGGAATAATGTTATAAAACAATTGAGGTCAATTTTAGATTTTTTGGATATCTTTATTGTGCGTATAAAAAATCTATATTACTTGTTTAGAAGGATTATCATATTGTATTTCGAACAATATGGACGAAAAATATTACAAATTAATAATAAAAAGCATTACATGAAGACTTCAAGCTTTACAGAAGTTAGGAAAGGCTTAAATACCTCCCACAAAATATAAAAAAAATACTTATCTTATTTGCAAGGTGTCTCGTAACTAGTAGCAAAAACTTCAGGAGAGTCCTCTTTATTTAATTTTGAATTTAAAATATTCTTTACACTTTGAGTGAAATTTTGATGTCGATGTCGAAAAAGCGACACCAAAGTTTGCATTATTTTTTAAATATTTTTGGCTCGTCTTTTGTAAAACGTTAGACTAGCATGAAACTAAGTTTTATCGAATATCAAAAATTCAATCGCTCTGTTAAAATTTAAATAAAATCATTAAAACCTTTCGGAAATTTTAAAAATATAATTTTTTAAGAGTTTTTTGTCGTTATATTTGCCTTGTATTAATTAAAGTGAATGAATTTCTAAATTTTCTCATTTTAGAGTTACTGAAGTGATAGTGGAAGTTTTATCAAATATAAGTCAGAAATATTGAAAAAAAATGCACACTTTCATGTCGCTTATCTCCGTATCTGTTGAAGCTTCACGTACGCTAAGCGTTAAGAATGTTATTTTATATTCAACACTGAATTAAGAAAAATCCTCGAAGTTTTTTCTACTAGCTACAAAACACCCTGTATAACATTTTTTTTGCAGTGTATTTTGAGAGTCCTGTCAATTCATTAATTTTTGAGATGCAGATTATTTTATTATTTATCTGTCGTGTGTATTTACATATTCGTATACATATGTAAATATTGTTCTCCAATTTTCGAAGGTCAATATTTATATATGTATATGAATCCGATAACACAGGACGCAAAAATCATAACATTTTTTCACCAATTGTACCATCTTTAGAGATTCCGTTTTATTTTATGGTAGAGGCGTTCAAAGGGCTTTGATATTTATTGGCGCTACGCATCGCCTCTTCAATGTTGTATGTTTAGGAGAATTGGGCAGTGGAGGGGAAAAGGGCTAGGAAACCTTTTTAAGGTAAGAAATGTTCTTATAATATTCAAAACATTCAAACGAAAAAGTAAAATACTCAACTCATAAAAAAATATTATTTTGAATAGCATTGCCGCTAGAACGATAAATTAATTAAATTTTATCATTTAACGCTAATAAGTCATTAGGCCCGATTACTCTAGTGAGAAAATCACATATGTACATGGATTGTGATGTGACCTGGATTCAAACCCGGTATCAGAAACCAGTGTTACAGCCAATGGACTACAAAGACAGCCATTACTCTTATCATTTCAAGACACGACCTAGGGTAAGTTGCGTAACATCAAAAAATAAATTTTAAAATAACTATATTTTCATAATATTTTGAGTATGTCTAAATTTTTCAGAACAGAACTGGATTGTTTGTCACAGGGCATCAATAAGCCAACCGTACGATAGGTCGTAAGTCCTATGGCAACCAAAAAAGACTTCTATTGCCTGCCCAACATAACTTGACGTGCGGCAGGATTGGAACTAAAACCCGGCCCGCCCACACCCGGCGGTAACCCCTCGCCCTGTAATTCAGTACAATTTTGTATTTGCTCGTGAGCTGTGACATCTTGATTACCAATATACACTGAATTATTATGTCCAAAACAACCAAAATAGTCCGGGGTGGTGCAAGAACAATTGCCAATGAAGTATTAAAGTTTTGCGAAGCTGAAAAGGCATATTGGACCGATATTACCGTCTGACAGTTGACAGATAGAGCGGCCGCTGCGGAGCGCGCTGTTACCCGACCAAATTTATATTGAAGACTCTGACACTGGTCACCGGACATTCAGTATATTATGTATTGTGTAATAAATTTACAACCTGGCAACTTCTGTTTCGTGACAGGGGCGACCTCCCTCGCACGCCAAGTTATCGTGGTGGCACTCTATACCTACTCTCCCTTGAAAAAATACAGTTTCATCTCTGTGAGACATCTATAATATACATTAATTAACTGTATTTTGTTTTGTAAGAATAATCATTTTAGCTATATATCAATATTAATATGAATATTGGTTATTTGGATAATAAATTTCGTTTTCAGTAACATAAAATGTAGGCAGTTTCGGACACTGCCGCAGTTATTTGTTAAAAGGTCGTTTGTGTATATATTGAAATGAAATAAAAATGTATTTTCAATCGTATAATTCAGTTGCAACTGACATTTATTGAACGCAGTACGTTGAATATATTCACGACAGTACTACACATTATGGATACAGGCATTTTTGGTATTATTGTCTTTGATATTTTATGCTCAATATATGCGTGCCTGATTTTTTATATAACGAATAACCACACTAACAAGAAAACTTTTTATAAAAAGATTAAAAAAGAAGTGACAAGTATAGATAAGATAGATAAAAATAGAAGTGACAAAGTACAGAGACATAATAAAAAATAACTTATCTATTTATCACTTTTTCCATTTTATTAATAAACATTTTTCATTAGTCAAATATTTATACATGTATGTAATTGAAAATATAATATTTATATACCCTTCAGGTCTCTCGTATCTTTTTCTAAATAATAATAAATATATATAATAACTGAGATAATTTTGTTTTCTTGTTAATATAATTTGCATACACTCCTTATATCATTTATTACTTTTCAATAATGAATGTACCTCCTTAACCTTTTTTCAATTTTCAACTCTAATTTAATCCATCTGTATATAAGAAATGTGCGTACCTGTATAATCTGTAAGGAAGTACTGTATTTGTGCCAGTTTTTATGTTATCTACGCACACACATACAGAGACACACATACTCATACACATACACATATTATTTGGACGTAGTTCTGCAGAAAGCAACCAATTCAAAAAAGGAACTGAGAAAATGGTCTCTAAAAATTTGAGCCTACAAACCTAATACGTCGATATTTTATTCATTAAAGCATATTTTTTGCAGAACACTCTTTGTTAAAATATTTGTTATCTTTTTATGTAATTGAAAGAAAAAAACTTTTATTTACGAAGAAATGACACGTATTAAAGGTTGTCTAAATGTACGAAAACAGTACTTATTTTGTCTATGTTCTATGAATTTGATAACCCAAAACAAAGTATTATCTGAGGATTAGAAACGTTCAACCCCTTAGATGTTTTCAATAAAAATATTTTCTGTAGTGCTTAACAGTATATTTAAAAAGTTACATAATGTATTCATACCACATGGATGTTTTTAACCAATATTTTTTTTTGCCAAGGATTTATAAATGTGAAGCCGCGGTAAACAGTCAAACAACTTTTTTTTTGTTTAAGAGTTAATTTAACGGTGATTGTTGTGATGTGAGTTACAAAAATATTAAATCTATAAAAAAACTATAGCTCTCAGAGCATGGACGTTTTCAGCACATAAAGCTAGCGTATTGGGCTGTCCAACCCGGTATATAACTCATTTTTAGCTTTTTGTGAGTTTGATGCTTTTGCATTTTTGGTTACCACCACAGTTTTAAAGTTAGTAAAAAAATTATCTACCCTTAAACGATATCAGTAATTACTTAGACATATATAAATAAGTAATATGACCTTCGAATTCC
Source organism: Agrypnia vestita (assembly GCA_016648135.1). Lineage (NCBI taxonomy): Eukaryota > Metazoa > Arthropoda > Insecta > Trichoptera > Phryganeidae > Agrypnia > Agrypnia vestita. The sequence goes on from JADDOH010001857.1 coordinate 206,240, forward strand.
ATTAATGCAGCGCGATAGAACTACTTATTTTTTGTGTTAAATTCGAATAAAAGTAGCTCACCACTGGTTAGAAACGTAACACATAACCTAACGCCAAGGGTTGAAGCTCCCGGCTTACGCGAAGGGTTAGATCTCCGAATGGGCGGCAATTTTCTTTCCACTGATCCCCGTTTCAAGCAACATCCCCGAAATCCCTGGCCAAATATTAAAAAGTAACGCCGCATTTATATGCGGTTTCTTCAACCCAATGCTGCGTCTGAAGCCCTTTCGCTCACATAAGCTCAACTGGGAACAGGATTTGATCCGAAGGGCTTACCGTGCACATTTTCAAAACGCGGCAGTCCTATATTCTTAAGCCTTCATATAAAATCTTAATTTTCTAAAAGGTTTTATTTTTTTTTCTGTAATTATAAAGTTTATTGTACACTAAATAAATTATCAACAGATTTTCTCGACCACTTAAAAGGGTGCATGCGGATAAAGAAAAAATAATATATAAATAAGAATTCAATGACGGACATTAAAATATTACATTAAAAATGACGGACATTTTATATTTGAATTTCCTGGTGGTACACATGTCATTACGTATTTTAATATTTATTTATTTTTAATATATATTAGAATTTTTTATTTATATAATTAATAAAAAAAACTTTGTTTTCACCACTTTTGTATTGAAGAATATCAACATGTTTCAGAGCCTATGGCCACTTCGTCAGGATACAATTGTATACTAACAAATTAAATTCAAAAATCGTAGTGTAGAAAATCAAGATGTAAAAAAATATATATGGAAAATCAATAATAATGAAGTACCTATTTAACATGAAAATAAATGTAATTTGTAAAAAGGAATAAATTTTTAAAGAAGAAATTTTTATTTATTTCATAACTCAAAACTTTCCTACATTCTACATTTGTTTCAGTTTTTCACAAAATGCCAATAAAAATTTAACGCAAAATCATAGTACGTTTATACACAGCACCATCTGGTGGCTTTAGCGACAGATATTGTTACATAGAGAATAGAAAGAACAAAAATAAATTCATAAAAAATCTAAACCCTTATTTATTTGCTTTTTTTCTTCTACGGTTAGAGACGGGCATTGTCACATTGAGAATAATTCATTATTTCGCACTGACTTTTTATTACTGATCATTTCTTTTGCCATTTGGTAGCGTTAATGATGGACATTGTTACAAAGGGGATCACTGGGAATTAAAGTGAATTATTCAAATACGTTGATAAATCAAGTTAAATAAATCAAACGTTGACAAATGATCACCTGCATTTGCACAAATACCCAACTGCCGAAAACAGGTCATAATTTATTGCTCATTAAACTTCATTTCTTATCACTATTTAATATACACAAACATTCATTTAATATTCGTATATAGGTATAAACCTAAATATACTTTTTAGCTGTGATTTTATATATACATTTTGTTACTATCCATGCATATGATTTTTTATATATATTACTTTACTTTACTTTCTTTATTGCTTTTGTATTATACAATATATACTTTGTATAATACAAAAGCAATACATACTGTTCTTGTTATCCACATTTTATATTTATATACTCAATCAATTAATTAATTAATCTTATAGTTATATAGTATTTTGTTGTATATCTTTATTATTTTTTGTTCTCACTATATTGTTCAGCTGCTCATCTCGGCACAGGTTCTTCCTAGTGAAATGAACGGCTCCATCTCCTATGTCATGTAACAAGATGAAGATAAATAAAATGATAATAATAAAAAAATTAAATCCACTTTATTTTTGTATTGTTACCGACCGGGTTTCGCTACGATCGTAGCTTCATCAGGGTATATACCTATATAATTAATCTTCTTCTTTTTCTTTTAGCAGATTTGTGGTACAGAAAACTATACCCTCTCGGATGACCAGCTATACCTCCATATTTTCGGTGATCTTCTCGGTGGGCGTCATCCAGAGGGGATTTCATTCCTCACTGTATGTACAAGTCTGTCCACTCTGGCTTCACGATCTCTCCAGAATCTCCTTCTGGATCTACTCCACCGTGCTATGTCCTCTATTCCTAAGTTTTCCTCGTGTCTACAATTTGTAAACGATCACGTAGAGTTTTTCCAGTAACGGATCTCAGCACTTTCATTTCAGATGATCTGAGGAATCCTATTTTCGGTAATGAGACGCGATTGGCTGCAATGTCTCCTGCTTACAAAGCGGCATTCAGACTGACCGGTGTCCTAAGTAATGAGCAGTCCTATGCCTCCATTTAATAATAATAATATTTAGATAATTTATATAGCGCCGTTTTCGCGAATACTCACCTCAAGGGTGCTTATTGTGTTATGGTTGGTGTTATCGTTCTGATTGACCATTTGAAGTGTGAGAAGCCATCAACACCGGTAAATTAATACAGCCAACATAATCTGCACGCCTGTTGAGTCCCAAAAATATGAGTTAGGAAATAATTGTGTCTATATCTGTTGTAGGGTCCTGTACCAACCTGTAACTTTTTGTATACAGTCCGTCAGATAAGAATGCCAAAATTAACACATAAGCAAATAATTTGTGTAATATGTAAATATGTTAGTAGAAATCGCATCGTTGATTTGTTAAAGACAATTCGTGACCATAACAACGGACTATGAATGGTACCCGCCCCAGGACGCCACCTATTTTGTGCGGCCACGACATTTCCTACGTTCATCGCGAAGCCCTTGGCAGCAGAGGAAGAAGTCGAGGAAGCGACGGTCGTCGAGCCCCGGCAGCGGCCGGTCCCCACAACGAGAGGAGTTCCAGGGGGGAGGCCGGATGCCTCCCAAAGAAGCGGATCTCGCGACCCGACGCGCCGCAGGTGCGCGCGACTCGCCACGCACGGCCTCCAGATATGGTACGACGTGTGGTTGTTTTTGTGCAACGAGTGATAGGACACGATAAACCTTGTGAATCAGGACTGCTTGCGTTTAGGCTAGGGTTAGTTTTAGATTAGTGGTAATTTCTCTAGATGATAAGTCTTAAATAAGGATTGTGTTCTAATTAAATAAAATGGTGTAAATATAAAACGTTTCGGGGTGTTGTTCTTAAATTTGCCGCTCCATTCCCTTGGCAATGCATTTTGGTTTGATATAGAGAGAACGTATAGCGCCTCGCGGTGATCAATCATAGCAGATTGATTCGCGTTCATATCAAGTGTTTTGAAGGAATTCGCTGTCAATTAGCTGCTCATCGAAAGTTGACATAATGTATGACGGCTTCTGCCATATTACCCAGACACTATATTAAAAAAGTGTTTAATAATAAATGGGCATGTAGGGTCCATAAATGTAGACATGACGATGAGTTCCTTCGAAAAATTGGTCAAAGAAAAGGTTGAAAAGGAAAAAGCGTTGAGTGGAGTAATATTTACAATTATGTTTGCATAATATAATGCCAATATTAACATGCATTTGACGATTTCACCGATAAAAGCGATTTAATTTATAATTTGTTATAATTTTTTAGATTCGTTAAAATATTTTTGTCATTTTTCTTAGTTAATCATTTTCAATGCATTTTTAAAATTCTTTTTTAGTATTTAGATTTTTATATTATTTATCTAATAAAATATATAAATCGAATCATTTTGTTTAACTGTTCCTTTGCCTCGAATATAATTTAAAAAATATATGTATGCAATAATTTTAAAAATAAAATTTTTACACCATGCTCACCCTAAGAGCTTTGACAACCTTATCTGGCGGACACTATACTACCCTTTGCATCTGAATTGTCTGACATTTTACATTTCTACTCGAAATTATCTACAATTTACTTCCCATATGTGACCACCGTTGCATTGGTCAAATGCCTTGCTTTATTATGTTTCTACAACTAAGGAGTTTGTAAATAACAGAAACGAATGTTAAAATTAACCCGTCAGGTCAAGGAACGAATAAAATGTTTACGTTAAGTCCTGAGTTTGTTTTTCTGAAACAATGAGATGTTTATATTAATTTCCAGACAAAGGATTTAATCTACACTCGTATAAAGTGCGAGTGTTTTTTTATTCTGTTGTTACGGAAGGTATTTTCAAATAAGTAAATTAATTCTCTTGTAAAATTATTAAAATATCCTGCGGGCGGCTGTAGAATGATATCAAAATACGTTTTTCTTTTAAACAATAACGTATAATTTTAAAAAAAGCTACTATTTCAAAATTTTGCGGTAAAAATTGACATGTAATGCGTACATGTTACATAATTACTCTCAAAACTTACGTAAGTAGTAAAATATAAGACTATTAGTAAACTCGCGTAGAGGACACATAGTTAATGACTCTCAACCAATTTACGAACAAAATAGCTGTCTGCCCCGTTCTTCATTAATATTTCTGCGACTTACGTCACATGCATGTTAATCTTGGTGAAAGTTTAACAATACTATGGTTGTGGTGTATAGTGTTGTAAACGTGGTAGTGTAGTGTTGGTCCTGACGAAGAGACGGCACGACTCAAAACCGGTAGACCTAAAATCTGGTAGTGGTTGAGAATAATTCAACTAATATTCTATTATTAACAGAACTCTAACATTGATTTTCAATTTGTAATTTCGATAAAAGCTCTTGCAATGGAAGGCTCTACAATGTGGGGGGTAAATTTACTAATACTAAACCGAACAATGCGAATTCAGCGGAACAGCGAAATGACAAGCAGGTAGGTACTTGAGCGGGGCGAAACAAAATGCGAGATAAATGCGAAACCGTCGTTCTCATTTATTTTCAAAATATTAATTCGAATCCACTTAAATCCGCAAAGCACAGCCGGAATATTAATTTCGCTTGCAAATGGTAAAGCAGTGTTCGCAGCAGCGATTTCCTTCCGCGATTAGGCCCCCGCGCAGGTTCTTTTTCTCACGGGGAGAATATTTCAACTTTTGAGTCGGTTTAATATTTCCGAATGTGTTAAACAGCCCACGGGGATGGATTCTTTGAATGAATGGTATCTTTTCAGAGAGAAAAGTAAGAAAAAATTAATTATGTACGGCGTTTGCTCTGTGCTTGATATTACTAATTAAGTGTCCGCTTCGTTCAATGCTGTCTTTTATGACAATCAAATATAAGTTTTTTGTGTATTTTTTTTTTAATATGTGTTAATGTGGCTCCATCGGCTACGTTTCCTTTGACAAAACTATGGCACGCACAAAATTTGTTTTATTATTTCAAAATGAATTGTTGGGAAAGATGGGGTAAAAAAAAATACAAAATGAAATAACTTAAATAAGATATATTTAAATATTATATAAAGATATATCTTATATGTTACGGACGTAGCATGAAGTTAAAAAATTTTCTTTTGTGATTATGCCGTTTCTGTTAACAACCCAAATGACATAATATTTCTAATTGTCAAATTCTTTCTTCGTTCTTCACAAAATGACCATTAAAATTAAATTTCACAGCTGATAAAATAATCACGTAGTATTTTTGTGTTTGAGTGTAAATAGTGCTATCTAGTAGCGTGAGTTTCGTTAGCATCATTTCGGCTGCGAGTTGAGGCTGTGAAAACCGCGCCATACACGAGTAGCGTTTGTAACAGACATTGTTGCATATAAAATTATGTAATTTGTTTGAACACTTGTATTGTAATAATTTATACTTCAATTTACGAGGTATAAAAATCGAAAATTCATTTAATATATTCATAGAATAAATATTTGTAGGAACATGATGGTTTATATTATTTGTACCCTGGTAGTGTAGATATGGCAGTCGGCCTTTGGCTTTGAAATGCTTCAGACATGCATCGTGTTTCTTCCAGAACGAAACATTCAATACTTTGGTACATTTAATAATCTGTATTCAAATAATTTAAAGGATTTACCTTTTTTTTCAATTTTTGCTTATTATCAGGATCAGCTGGGTTGTATTGCGATAGATCACTTTTTTGAAAATACTCGTATTATGTATTTATGTGGATCTTGTGAGAGTTGTTACCATATATTTATTTTAACAAGTACATTTAGTAAAAAATACTTATATAATATTTTAATAAATTGTAATGTGATCATTTATAAAATTAAAAACAAAAACATTTATGTTTATACTATGTATTAAATTGTGGTTGGACAAAATTATTTATTCTTATTAATTAAAATATGTATACAGGATTATTTGGAAAACATTAATAACCTCACAGGACTATATTTCTCTTGATTATGAGTCAAAAATGTTCAAGCTATTATGACCTATATCAATAGTCACGGAAATATGCTACATCAAAGTTTGCATTTTTTTTCAATATTTCTGATTTATTTTTATACAACGTTGGACTATGATTACAGTTACTTACATCGATTACAAAAAATTCATTCGTTTCAATACAAGTCAAATAAAATGATAAATACCCTGATAATTTTCCAATTGGAATGTTTTGACTTGTATTAAAGGTAATGAATTTTTCGTATTCGATATAAGTTATAGTAATGATAGTCCAACGTTTACCAAAAAATAAATCAGAAATAATGAAAAAAAAATGCAAACTTTGATGTCGCATATCTCCATAACTATTGATATTAGGTCATGATAGCTTAAACATTTTCGACTCAAAATCAAGGCAGGAATATAGAACTGCGAGGTAATTAATGTTTTCCAAACAACCCTGTATACCACTTTGAGGAACATTACATCTACCAGTTTTGATACCACTGTATCTTCAGTATGTGTCAGTCCTGATGAATATACGGTGGTATTGATACCGGTAGACGTAAAGTTACTCCAAGTGATTTGAACAAAGTTTTTAATTAATTAAAACTTTGATAAATTCTGTATAATTTTTTTATCCTTATATGTTTATATATTATATTATAAATTAATTATCTTTTTGCTGTTAATTTACAAGGGAACATCTAATTCTGTTACGAGACTATTAATACACATTTATTTTTATCCGCCTTTATAATTTTCAAAGAATTTATTAACAACAATTTAGAAACACGTCATTAAAATATTTTCGCTGCTTTTCAACGCCTACCTAGATATATTCTTACATAAAGGCTTGAGGCTGTTTTCAACTAACGCTTTCTTTTAGCCTTTCATTTTATTTTAACCATCTTTATTACCTTATGCCCAAATATCTGTTTGTTTTCGTAGTCAAATATATAAATTTTGTAAATATATTTACCTACATATTTATTTATTTCTAAAATTACAGACAATAAATACGAGTCATTCTTGAATTTCAAAGAAACTATGGGTTTTTTAGGAGAGATGAAACCGGTGAAAATATCAAATAACTAGTCATTAATTAAACTTATTAAAATAAATTTTCAAAACATTGTGTTCAGTCGTTATTTGTATTTTGCTTCACTTGTCTATCAGCGAGAAATCTTGTAATCAATATTGGATCCATTTCCTGATCAAGAATCACGCTGAAATTTGGCATATAGACGTATTCCTAATAACAATACAAAAACCATTCATTTAATTTACAAAATCAATATGACTATTTAATAAAATAAAAAATCTAATTGTGCATTTTATTATTTGACATTGTAGGTGTACATGCTGATGACATCTATCGGTTTGAATTATTTTAAAAGTGACGTTTAAGTTTTGAAGTTAATAACAAATAATATTGTTTCACAATTGTTATTTGTATGACCTTCTTGAAACCTAGAGCCGGTTAAGGTCCAGTTTTTCTTATCCCACAAGCCAATAATCGTACAACAAATCATTCTGAATTTTTAGTCTCTAAAAATTTTGTTATCAAACCCTCGAAATCATTCTAAAGTACCTTTTCATTTTTTCTTCTGCTGATCTGTGTTGAATATAGTTCCAATATTCTTCGCTCCTTATAGGGGAGACAAAAGAAAAATTAAATTATGTTTTATTTAATCACCAAAGTAACTGAACACAAATTCAACTGGAGCCCACTTTAATTGGCACTAATTTCGCACTAATCACTGGTCTGTGGAACACTATCGAATGCCCGGTAGTAATCTCGTAATGTATTTCGCTGGCCGCACTAAATCGCCACTTGTCGCTTATTGGGAGCGCTGAACTGTTACTAAATCTGTTTTGTCTTGATGGCGACATACATACAGACTTGGGTTTCCGGACATTTTGCGAAACCAGTCGGAATTTCCACTGTTTATTCTGGACCCTTCTAGAAATTTTCATTTTATTGTAAAACGTCCAGGGTGCCGGGAACTCCTTGATTATACACAGGGTTATTAAGAAAACTTTAATAACCTCGCAGGACTATGTTCCTGGCTTGATTATGAATCGAAAATGTTCAAGCTATCATTACCTAATGTCAATAGTTATGGAGATATGCGACATCAAAGTTTGCATCTTTTTTTAATATTTATGAATTATTTTTTGTAAAACAGACTATGATCACAGTAACTCATACTGAATATTATTTATTATTATTATTTCAATATTTCTGACTTATTTTTGTAAAATGTTGGACTATCACTATAGTAACTTATAGTGATTAAGAAAAATTCATTTGTTTCAATATAAGTTAAATAAAAGGATAAAAACCCTGAAAACTTTCCAGTTGGAATGTTTTCCAATAGGAATTCGAAAGTTTTTATGTATTTTATTTTACTTGTATTAAACGAAATGAATTTTTCATATTCGATATAAGTTAGTGTTATGATAGTCCAACATTTTACAAAAAATATGTTAGAAATATTGAGAAAAAATGCAAACTTTGATGTAGCATATTTCCATAACTATTGATATTAGGTCATAATAACTTCAACATATTCGACTCATCAAGGCAGAAATATAGCTTTGCGAGGTTATTAATGTTTTCTAAATAACCTTGTTTAATTCCTTCTGTTTCTACAGTCTCGTGATAATATATTTAAAGCGTTGAATTGTCTTAGTTCATCACAATCAGAAGTGGTGCATGGAACACATTTATTGAGTTTTGTATTCATTTATTGACACCGCATTGGGAATCGCTGAAAAATGACGAAAAGGGTGAAATGTTGAAAATACGACATGCAAACACTTTAATTCCGAAAAATATCCACTTTTATCGCGCAACATAAACTCAGCGGGCTCCATTTTAACGGCGCGCCGCCGTCATCCCATTGTCAGGGTAATTCTGTCAGACATAATAGCCTGGAAGGTGGACTTAACTATATTGGGTTGCGAAGAAACACATTTACATTTCATTTTGTCCCCGTCCGTCTGAACGCGGCTTTACTTGGATTATGTTGATTCCTATTTTATATCGCTGATTGCGGCAAACTCTGGAGGAAATATAAATGGCCTCCCCTTCACGCGGGCGGACGACGTATATTCAACATCAAAATATATTCAACACAGTTAGAGTGAGCCTCTGAAGAATAAATATGCCAGTCATATAATTTAACACCAAACTATAATATTACTTATCTCAACATTCAACTGTACGCGTTACAAAATAATTTCTTACAATAAAAAAAGTTTTGCGCGATGAATTCAAATTTTATATTTTATTATTTTTCTTCATAGCACATTTAGCCTTGAATCTTGACTTACAGTATTACAAAATTACAGTAAATACCGGTTCACCAGGATTTATATAGTTTTTAAAAGCTAATTATTATGGCATTGAGGTACATAAATAAATAAAATTTGTTATTTATTGTACCTACACAAGGTATTTTAAATTCTCTTTCAGAAGAGGAATCAAAATAAACATTTTAAAAATATAACATATTAAAAGTTTCGTCGTTTAATATGGATCTAATCTAAGTGCAGATCGCTTCTATTGAAAAAGAGCTCTTTCTTATTCTACATAATACACACTATTTGATTTGTTATCATATTAATTAATGCTTTTTAATAAATTCCTCGAATTTTCGGAGAGAAGTCTGTAAATTTTTCCATCCTGCCTGTTGCGAACATAGTCAAAAATATTATAGTCTTTAAATATCCCAATATTAATAATTTCGTTGTGTGTTTGTCTGTCTGTCTATTCGCAACTTTCTGTAACGTCCGTATCTTATTTTATTAAAACTTAACGTAACGTCCGTATCTTATTTTATTAAAACTTTTGTCCTTTTTTGTTATTTTTTCTTTCCTTTTATTTCTTTTTTTCTCTTTTTTTATAATTAAATAAATACTTACTCTTTAGGAACCGACACTTCACTATCTTTAACCCGTTTTTTTTTGTGAAAATCAACTTAAAAAGAAACTGAAAAATTAATATTAAAAAGTTTGAAAGATTTTACATAAATGTCTGATAGCACCTTGTTATTTCAAGGGCATAACTTTACAAAGAAAGAAATCTTAACAGTTTCCTTTATAATTCAGCTAAAGTCCGATGCACCGAAACTTCTTAGCCCACCATCACACAATGCATTTTACATCCCCATTGGTGTTTATTAATTTTAGTACTCTTTATTTGATGTAAATATATGTATTCAATTGATTGAAGTCAAATTAATATGCAAATTATGTATTGTTGAAATTTACGCCATTATCGAGTTATCTAAATTGCGATCAAATATTTTTAATAAAGCTTTATTATAGAAGTCGCACAGAGATGAAACTATTTATCTAAGAAACATGTTAGGAAGTCGTTTTACAGGATGGCCCAGGGCTTATTACCTGTGTGAAATGGCTGCGATCACTTTACATAATGCAAGGTTCACCAATTCCATTATCCATTATCAAAACCTTTCGTTTATTTGAAGGGACTAAACTAGAGACATCTGTAGTCTATTCTCATGAATTATTTATTTATTACACATCGATTTCGTTGCTGGTAAATACTTCTTTATATTTTATAATGTACTGAATTCAAGATTATATCGGAAATATAATTTTGGAAAGGACAGGTACATAAAATCTAGAATTGAGTACCTACATTATATTATAAATTAACAATCCTTGGTGACTGCATTCAAAAAAGTTTTTTTTTTTGGATATTGCTGCCTTTGTTTTTATGCTCCACACAACATAATAATGAAAATTACTTTAACAAACAAAAACTTTTTAATCACACATTTTACTGAATTGTTTGATTATGAGGCAATCTGTGTTTACTTCGACAGTCACTGGTTTACTACTATTTTATTTTTATTATTCAACTAATTGATCATTTATTACTATTAATTATGTTAATAAAGTTTCAAGTTTGATGTATCTATGTAGTGAAGTAAAAATGGAACAAATATTCGCAAAATGAAACAAATATAAGAGACCAAACGTGAGTCTCGTATTATGCTCAAAAAATTACATGGATTCATAAAATCGTAAATTCATTTGATTTACGTAATGAGGTGAAAGTTCTTCTGTATAATATAAAGTATTTTATCTTATCAAAAATTTTAATATGGGTATGATTACACAATACTGAGATATTTTATAACGCCCTCTATTTTCCTCAGTGAAATTATATTACTTTATTTCTCTTCCCTTACACATAAAGCACGAAGATACAACGCTTAATCATCGGTAATTGCGAGAAACTTTGCAAACATTCTGCGTTATTTCACATAAAAACACTACAATTTATTTATCATTCTTGTTACAAGTCAGACCTCTGCCACCGAGAGGATTCAGGTCCGCGGAACACCCTTAAGGACCTGAGGTTTTTTGGGCCACGAGTGTCTGTTTAGGATATATTTTCCTCGGTTGAGTTTTTTAACAAATGATTCCCAAATTCTTGATGACGTAATTAAGGTTTGTTATAAATTACACCTGATGATGAGAATGGACTGATCCCCTCGAAACTATAGTCGTGACAAAATTAACTCAACGTGTCTGCATCACAAAATTTAATTTAGTTTAAATTAAAATAATCATGTTGTACCACAAAGTAACTGCTATATCAATTAATAATAATAATAATACACTACTTTTACTTACCTTAATGACCAATATTATAACATAACTCTATTAAGCATTAAAAGTAAAATTAGAATAAATATAATAATATAGTTCTGAGCATTAGTTTTATCCAACTGGACACTCCTCGTAATAATTAGTGAGAGAGTAATTATTTACTTTGTTTATTTTTATGTGAAAGAAAAGCGTTATCTCTTTATCTTCTTTATTATTTAACACAGCTGACATCCAACATATCTATTTTATATTAGTTTGAATTCAAAGATAATTATTTTAAATAAAACTTTCTTTATAATACTTGGTTTACCGCTGAAAATTTCAAAGCGTAATTTTTTTTAATTATTAATAAAAAATATGATTTTTATACCACGTGTATTTACAAAAAATATTATAGATTTAAGTGTCTCAGCAAACTTGTGTTATTACATGACTAATTAAGATGAAAGAAGTTTTATTTTCTATTTGAAAAATGAGGGTAATATTGCAATTACTTTTTACAGAATAACTCTTTTTATCTTAAATATTATTTATATGTCCTTTCTAATAATTGTACATTGAACTTGTTTTGAATAGTATATTTTTATTTCCTTTTCAATTTTTATCTTTTCATAAAATCACTTCTTTATGTACATCATTTTTGTTAATACTCCGCACCTGCAGTATACGAAAATAAATGAAAATACTGTATAAATAAATAGATTTGTTACTTTGATAAAAAAAAGGGTTACAGCTGGTTTCGGTTATAATTTTCTATTTTGAAAATCACTTCTTTATGTGCATCATTTTTGTTAGTACTTCGTACCTACAGTACAAGAGAATAAAAAAATATATATTAATAAATAAAAAATACCAAATGAATAAATAAATTTGTTACTTTAATAATTCATGAAAAATCTAAGATTCAAGCCAACCCGCACCCCCGTGACAATGCGAAGGACGCGTTTAAATAAATTATTGCTCCCCTCGTCAGACCCGCAAGGGGTCGCGGTTTTGGACCTTCAGGGTGTGCATTTTTTTATTTTCCGTACTCACCAATCCTAACGTAGCCTTGCTTTTGATGGTCACGCGGAACAGCCCTTTCTGCTTTCGAGAAGTACATTCTCTTTGTTAAATTATAAAAAGCAACCCAAAAATGTACATATTTTGTGTTCGTTTGTTTTGGTTTTAATAAATAAGACACCTTATGACCAAGTGACCGAGAATTCGACCTTTACTTCAAAACGCCATCGAAAAATAATAAGAAAGCAACTTCGCGTTCATGGTTAGTATTTTTTACATTGCAATTCCTTTTTCTAGGTATACTAGTGACCAATGTTGACATCTGTGCGGCCGCAGCTGATTTTTCTGTAAAATTAATTAGTTTCTGTTGAAAATATTTTATATATAAATAAATCGATTAACGGAATATGAAAGTAATCAAATACAGTTCAACTTAATTTGAACAAATTTTGAAAATGTAAGTGTCAACTTCGGAACTGTAGAGAGTTGGCACTAGACCGAGATGAGGGGAGGAAAATTATTGAGGAGGCCAAGACCCACCAAGGGTTGTAGTGACAAGAATGATGATGATGATGACGTGTCAACATAGAACTTAAGCAGAACGGTCAACATTGAAAAAACATTCGATTCAAAAACATTGCTGAACTTAAGATCATAATTATTTATTAATTAACGTACTTTAAAAAACCTATGTGTCTGCAAAGTTTTTATTTAACCATAATAAGTAAACCACAAATTGTCCAAAGGGACATAATATTAAGTAGGAAAACTTTTGAGGAGGCCAATACCCACTTGGTGTTGTACAGCTAATACTAATAATGATGATACTGTAGGGACGAAGATGTACATTGCAAACATGGGTGTAATGATTGTATGAAGACACCAGATGCGGTGCACGATCAGAATATTAGAGTTCCATAGCAAGTCGACAAGTTTGACGGCCCTTGTAGCACAGTGGGTATGCACTGGCTTCCCATACTGAGGATCCGGGTTCGATGCCCGGTGAGGTCACAACTTTAATCAATGTGGTATACTCAAGCCTGGGCGTTTTGTGATGTATTTCGCTTCTGTAATTGGGCCTCCTGGCCTGTTGATACGTAAAAAAAATGCCGCGGAATGAAAATTCTGTAGTATTTAAAAAGATGGAAGAATGAGAGTTTCTAGTGAAGTATAGAAAGGAAAAACCCGCCAAAAGACTCGGTAGTGATGTGATTTTTATTTATTTATTTAATGTTCATGGAAGACCAACAGCACAAAACACATTTAGAAATATGATAAATATTTATGAATGACTAAGGCATATTAAAAAATTATATAGAAAGAAACAATAAAAAAATTTAAACAAAAGAAAAAGAAACTTAATTATTACGTGGAAAAAAATTCAGCACTCAAATTTTTTCTTAATCTTGTGTGGCTGCACTCGAACAGATCAATATCCAATAATCTTATCAGTTTATTGAATGCATCGCATACCCTCAAGAAATATGAATTACGACGATAGTTGGATGAGGTAAAATCAATGTGAAAGACTGGGTTGTGTCTACGAGATCTACAGGGAACATGGAATTTTAGTCTAATTTTAGTTAATTTAATAGTTCAGGACAGTCGACGTTGCCTGATACAATTTTTAGTAGGTACATCAAATCACCTATTTCGCTATGATGGTGATATACTTTTGATATGTCAATTATCGTCGTTATCCTTAAGGTGTTTGATTATTTTTCAAATGGGATATTTCCGTTTCGGTTGGATATTTTCAATAAATGTGGTTTATCCGTTTGATTAAGCTCGTAATCTTCTACACCACAAATCGTGAAACATATAACTTTTCGATCAGTACTTAACGAGAAGTAAAAACAGGGGATGTGCTCGCGGAGCGCGTTCGGATTAAATGAATTTATCATCTTTTAACGGCGCTGGGGATGGGGCGCTTCCCAACTTAAATCGGGGGCATAAAATAGCGAAGAGATGGGAAACTTAACCATTTGCCCCGGTTTCTGATTAGGGCAAAACAGTCTTTTCAATTCCGATTCCCGACTCGGCTCCGTACACGTATACAGATATTGCGTTCGGGCAAACGTGAAAAGTCCATTATACTTTTCGGATGTACCTACTCGTACCTACGGACTATTCGGTTATCTCTTGAAAACGAAAGGTTTCTTTTTAACAAAGGGGTTTTGTTTTAAATGGAAGGATATAAATTTATCTGAAAGCAGATTGCGGTTGAGTTGTTTATTAATATTATTATTTAAATCTTTATAAATAGATATTTTAAAACAAGGTTTGTCACTTTGCGTGGCGAAAAAAGTATTTTATTTTTTGATGTACTAGTTATCAAAAATTTAATTGAGTTCATAGCTACAAGTAAATGTAAATAAAATTGATTTCGGTACATTTTTGGCTCGCTCAAACGAGCCATTATAAAATAATAGTTTGCTGAAAATTTTAAGTTTAATAACTAAAAAATAACAAACTAAGATTATCTACCTAAACGCTAACAAATGTCAAAATAAACATAATTATAAGTAGTTGTAATTTATTTATTTAATTCGGTCATCCAACAGGGAGACACAATTGCTTGATAGGATGAAATACACAAAAATAGTTAAATGTCTCCCACAATTAAAAGATAACACAAATAGGACATAATCATAGATAAGTCAATTTGACAATGACAGATAAAACATCATTTAACCGATTGTTCCAAATTTAGCTTTAACAAAGACATAAAGGGGCTCGTGATGTATATATTATACGTGATCAGGGAGGGGGACGAGTTTCTAGTATCTGCCTCACCATATGACGATACTCTTCATATTTAGTGTTAAATATATCTATTGAATTCTTAATTCTTAATGCTGGTGATTTTATCATTAAAATAACAGCAATTGATTACATATCTGTACTAGCTGCAAACCGTCAAAACTGACGGAGCATTGGTTTGCGTCTTTGTCTGCCAAGCCCTAGTATATATTTATAGTATCTTTTGTACGGTTCACGGAGAGGCGGCCTTAGCAACGTGGCTTGAGCGGCCAGTTTAGGTTTGCTGACCCGGGGTTCAAGCCCCATCTCCGGTGTAATTTCGTTTTTTAATCGTGAATTCGAATAAATTACGGACGTATGCAACGATTATGGTATTTTTTATGTACACTTACAATTATACAAGAATAATATTTATCCCGGTACAGTTAATTATTGTTCCAGAGCGGGGTTAGAATTAACACAATTTTAGTTTAAATTGATTAGGTATACCTATTTAATTTAGTTTTTATAAATTGAAAGAAAGCATTTATGTATAATTTACTTATTATTTAATTTTGTGGTTAATTTATTTATTGTTTAATATAAACAGCTTAACAATACGTGACAAAAAATATTTTGGGTATATTTCGATTCATCAAATTTATTATTTTAAGCCCCGGGCTCGCCTACTATTAAATTCAAATGTTGAAAAAATGACACTTTTAAAGTACATAATATACCTAACTGCAAAATTATTGATTCCATTGACGATGGCGAATGCTACTTTAGTAATATCATTCAATTCTGAAACGTTGCTTGGTAGTAAACTAAAGCATGTTTGATCTGAACAATAAAGCATGTTTGATCCTCTTCTTTCTTCCAATAATTTATCTCAACCACTACCTAGATACGTTGCCAGTCCATATAATATCCATATAATATTCGAGTCCATATAATATTCCGTTTCTTCTGTGTATAGTTTTCTGGGATATTCTGCCGTGTATATATGACCTGGCCGACGTTTCGGATCCCATTGCAGGGTCCATCATCAGGGCTGATATGCTTATGGCTGTTCACATCAGCCCTGATGATGAAAACTGCAATGGGAGCCGAAACGTCGATCAAAGAAGTCACATATACACGGCAGAATATCCCAGAAAACTATACACAAAAGATTCTGAACGGCCGTGAAAACCTGAGAACATTTTTGATATTCCGTTGTTCATATATAATTGATTCTTTTTTGATATCTACTTACATAAAGTAATTAATTGCTTGTTACTAGACCATGTGGTTCTAAAGGTGAACACTGTGCAACCACGGCCAGCACTTCCGTAACACAAATCATACAAAATAGAAAATATAATTTATTATCAAACTCGAAGGTAAGTTGGACACCACGGTTCAACCAGACCAATGACTTGATTATAAAAAAATCTAAAACAGTTCTTTAATACGAATATTATTACAATCTGACCGATGACTAGTAAAGTATCTACACATTTATTTCCTTAGTCAAAAGTAGAACTTATAATATAAATATTGCTAATTTAAAACTAAAGCTATCGACTTCACATACTGCTCATGAATTAAATTTTAAACAGTAATGAACAAACGTAAAAGTTAGCTCACAGCAACTCCTGTTGATCTTAGTATTTTACAAATATATATTTTCTAGATATACTACAGTCATTGGACTGAAAAGTTTCAACTTCCAAACAATATAATTATATTTTATTTTTATGTGAGTTCTTCTGCAAAATTGAGAAAAATTGAATTATGGTTTCTGTTCTGGTGTTATTAAATATTCTATACAATTACGTTTACATTATTGATAGGTTTGGAGTTAACTTTGTAGAGGTTATTTATATAATCATTAAATTAGGTGAAAGAAATAAACTTTCTCTACGTGGGTTTAATTATAATTATTAATTTTGCTACTCAAGTTCCTAGAGTATCAGAGTCTCTCATCAACAGGTGAACTATTAAACTGGTTGCATTCAATTTAGAAGAAAAAAATACAAAGATTTGGTTGAAATACAAATAATTAATTGATTAGGTACCTACTGGCAAAATGTCTTAGTTACTGGTATAAGGGTGGTTGGGTGTAACGATAATATTGAATAGAGATGAGTGATAACATAACATTGTTACTATTCATCTACTAAACAAATTAAAACAGAGTTAAAATATTTATTAATTTTTTTTTCTGATATTTATAAGATATCACTTGTATATCCATTTAAAATTCCATGTAAATAAATTCCATATTTGAATGTCGTCGGAATTGTCGAATGTCCGTCCATAATTTCCAATCCAATTGCTGATTTCATTCCGTTTTCAATGCTAGTATGATTTAAAAATTAAAATAAATTAAAAAGTTGACTTTGTGCTTTTTTAATAAAATGCCTTGAATAGTACATTTTTATTTGTTTTTTTATATTTCATGTTCATATTATCATGTTTAATGAAAATTAAAGCTAATAAGTATATCCGTTGGTATTGCATATTGGTATTTAATCAAAGTATATAATTATCTACGTAACAACGCCCGTCACTAACGGGTCAAATAATAATGAGGTATAATATAGTACTGAAGTTCAATAATAAAAATTCTCTATTTAATTATGTCCATCTTCAACGTTATCAAGTCACAGCCTTAACTTGCGGCGAAATATACAATAAATGTACGTCATTTTTGACCGGTTATTTCTAGTTTTCTATAGTTGTAATTATTGATTCATTTATTTTATTCCAGCCATATATTTTGGCCCGCCACATAAGTACATATACATATTACATAAACAATTATATATAAGAAGCATAAGAAAAGAATTGTATGTAAAGAAATATTACATTAACTAATAAATAATACTTCTCCTGTCGATGAGAGATTCTGATTTTCTCGAAATTTGAATAACAAAATGGCAATGGAACACACGCACCATGTTTTCGCGGTATTGTGAGCCAGCACATTATATGTAGTACAATACTGCTTTTAACACGGTATTACAATCCAATACTTAACCACAACATCAACGACACTCATAATAACACATCAGTCTTGGTGATGGACCCTGCAATGGGCAATGTTCCTGATAATTACCTAAGACATCGTTAGCATAGATTGTTTCACATTCCGATATACAGGACCAACCTGCCGATGGTTATGCCCGTTGGAAGAGCTACAGCTTTGCTGAAAAAATGGGTATTGATATATTCCATGTATCTGAAGGGGTTTTCCGAAGCAGTATTCTCCTACACCTTTGACCAGATTTTATTTGTTTGTCAATTAAATATTCTTATTTTAATATATACATATTTATATACACCTTTATAATTTATATGCATTGAATATTATGTTTAAAATGTACATATTATTGAATAAATAAATTAAGAAATTGAGAAAAACCCTTGCAGAAAATCCAAGAAAACTCACATTTTTTTTTCTTCACCCACTTTAATGATCACAATTAGCTTTGTATTGAAACAAATTATTTTATCATTAGAAAGGGAGATAGATAAAATTTGAAATGTAAATTATATGATTTGATTAAAATGCCGAAAAATCTATAAATTTTTGCGTTAAATAATATAAATAAAATAGTGTAATTAGTCTTTCCCTATGAGCGTATTTTAACGTAATATAATTTGTCCCCTTTTTAAGATAATAAATTGAGCCCTTGCCCGGAATAACGTTGTATCCAACACAAATGTCAATTTTGAGTTATTGATGGAGTTATATTAGGTACGTTATTATGCATCGTTTAAGGTAAATAATATGTCAAGAAAAAAATATTTAGGCTTCTGGCTGCATTTTAAAGTTATTGGTTTGTGGAATAACGTTGTATAGTGTTTCTCAAAATGGCGTCGCCGAGCGTCAATATCGTGGAGCGTGGTTTAATTCACACGAATAAATGGAGAAAACGAACATCTAATGTTTTAAATTGGAAAGATATCAAAGCCAATAAGTTGACGGATGCAGGAAAGGAGTTTTTATCCAGAAAAAATATTATCAAACCTGCAATTGACCCGCCAGAACATGTTTGTGGAATAACGTTGTATACGATTTGGCAGTTCTGATTGATATTGTGATTTCATATGTGACAATATTATTTTGTCGAACGTTAACCGATTTTACTCAATTGATCTATCCATATTGATATTTGAAATGCTTTTTGGTAATAATGCTGGCTTTATAGTGCTCTTTATATCGTAACTTAATATAACATCGATACAAAAAGTTTATTTAATTCCTCATTCTTTTTCGCAGGGTCGAGTTTGTGCCAAAAATGTTTAAATCCGGGATGTTTTCTCCATTTTAATATCAAGATAAATATTTTAATCAGTATTCAGGTTACTGAATTACAATGAAAAAAGTAATCATCTCGTCTTGTGTATTAAGAAATTGAATGTCCGACGCCATATTCAGTAAACAGACGGAGATATGTAATAGTATGTACGAGAGACTTATCGTTCCGTAAAAGCTCTTTACCTACTAATGATCTCATCACAATCAGAGCTCAAACCTTCCACAAAGAATTAGAATCATGGACCTCCTATAGCTTTCTACCAACTATTTCTGGAAGGAGGGCAAGATTGGCTACCGTTTGGAAAAAAATCATGCAGTTAGGGAGCCTGGAACTAACTTCAATGTATTCCAATCTACTGCCAATAAGACTGTTAAGCTCAAGGACCTCGATGAAATTTGTGAATTCATGTTAGATGAGCACATGCTGCTTTTAAAAGGCATTATCAAGTAAAGCAGAATAAAAAAATCCATTTTGCAGAATAACGTTGTTTGTGAAAATTTCATATACAACGTTTTTCCACTCATTCAGCATGTTTTTTTTCAATAGATTCAAATTTAATTGACTTTTCCC
This sequence comes from Agrypnia vestita, assembly GCA_016648135.1. Classification (NCBI taxonomy): domain Eukaryota; kingdom Metazoa; phylum Arthropoda; class Insecta; order Trichoptera; family Phryganeidae; genus Agrypnia; species Agrypnia vestita. Next base: position 226,700 of record JADDOH010001857.1, read on the forward strand.
CCTATTTTATATTGAGATTAGTTAAGAATTAGATGTTTGTTATAATTAAAATATAATATGTAATAAATTGTAACTGGTTTCGTTTTTTCAATTTTTCTCGGAATGAGAGTATTGTTGGATACAACGTTATTCCGGGCAAGGGCTTAATTAAAAAGACAATATACGCTATTTGGGCGTATTAGTTGGACGATATAGCGATCAGAGCAAATTGTTTGACATACATTATTTTCCTTTTCTCCCAGACTCTTTTAAATATTTTACTGTGTCATCAATTTATGTCTTTCGATATTTTCAAACGCACTTAACTTAAACTCATGTAAACGTGAAATACGTAAATATAAATAATTTGTTTAGTGAGCGAATCGTTTATATTTATAACGACTTCATTTTATCTTAAGCGAAGCATATTTTTTATAATTAAACGTTGATCTTTCTTTGGTACCTTCTTAGAGTAAATAAAATTGTATATTTACTTTATATATATCGCAGATCTCAAAGGGAAGTTTTAATGTATGTTTATTTATCATTTTGAATTACGTAATAAATCAACAGTATCCTATAGAACTCTGGTATTTTTTAATATTTTTAACATTTTTATTTGAGCAATAAATTATTATTTTTATTAAAAAAATATTAATGTTGAACTTTCCTTTAAAAATATTATGTCCTTCATAGTTTACTTAATGCGTTATCAGTGTCAAAAATTGTTTAACAGAGTTATGATGTCATTAAGCTTATATTATTATATATGAGTAAAATTCATATTGATATAAAATTTGTTTTATCATTATATTTTTGTGATGTTTTAAATATAATTTTTTATTTTAATACATGAAGTTTGCACGGTTATGCCGTATATTATGTTTTTCTACAATGGTTGCCAATCTTTTGCAAGCCAATTTACGCACTAAAAATTAATTTTTGAGAATTCACAGCACACCTAATAATTCTTAGGTACACAGTACTATTTCAAGCTTTACAATTAACGTTCCATGCATCTTTTCAAATATATTATAATTAGTTTTATAATATAATGGAAAAGATGGATAAATTTGGATATTTGGACAAACAGACGACATTTTTTATACTATATTATGGTCGACTAAAGTATTAACTACGGCTGAAGCAATTTTGTACGAATATTTCAAACATATTTAAACAAAAATAAGTATAAGAACCAGCCTGACAACCTTTTCAAAATGTGTAAAATGTTACCTATACAATAAAAAATTCATCGCAGACATAAGAAAAATATGTAAATGAGAGATTTTAAACACAAATACATCACAGATATACGACACGTAACGAAAAAAAACTATAAATAAAAAGAAAACAAATATTTGTTACGGACCAAACACTACATAACTCTTAAATTATTTACAGAACAGACAGATCAAAAAATTTAACTGTTAAGTAATAGGGAGAATTTTTAAGAAATATTACATTAAATACTGAGAAATTGATTTACACTTTAATGTGGTTGATTAACACGTTGGTTGTGTTGGTACGTAAAATTGATTATAAAAACTTTTGAATAAAATAGTGAAAGAAAAATAAAAATATTTAATATAATTATAAAAATACTGCTGGTACGCCACGACACACCCGTTGGGAACTTCTGGTATACGACAATATTGTCCATTAAAAATCTTATCGCTCGGAACACGCTTAGTTTACCCACATTCTTTAAAAAAATTAATTCACCAAATTCATTGCTGATGACGCCACAATATACCCACTCCTTCCTATTCTGTCCTAATTCTTTCATATTTCATAAGAATATTTGTCCTATAATTTTACGAATTCATTTTTTTTATACTTTCATTAACTGAATCAAAATTATTATTATTTAATTTATTTCATAGCTTTTTAAAATGAACACACATTATAATATACATTGTTTTCAGTGTATTTACATTAAACATTTATTTTATATGTGTTTACAGAAGAGTTGTGTGTGGAATGAAATAGTTTATTTCTCACCAGAGTGAAGCTCCAAGTGCAAACGAAGATATACAAGTATAATAACACAAGTAATACAGAATATTTGTGACCGCGCAGTGGAGGTCCGCCCAATCCGATTTAAAAGTCTATTCTAGACGTAGCGGAGACTAGGCGCTGGATAGCGCTGAGAAATTTCATGAGCGATTCTCAAGATTTCGGCTTATCAGCACACTCTTTGTGGTCTAGTAAGCCAGAACTTGAAATACCGGTATTAAGGACAACTCCCTACTATCAACGGTGGCGCGTATGTAAATAGCCACTCATGGAAACAATTGAATTTCAAGGTACAGTCTGGGAAGATAAGCCGAGGTTGGACATGCTCGCGCAGGCGCGAACCGAGCCGCCCTATACGTAATATTTAACCTATAAATAATAATATTACGCATCATAACTATCCATAGTTCTTCAATCTGGTATGACCATGGTATTCCTAAGAATCCACCACCACCTTTCTATGGCCCGGCTGTTTCCCACCAATGGCTGGCCATGGATGGACAGAATGCAATGAAATTATATTATCCTGACACTTCTATTTTTGATCAACCTATTCTTTGTCTATCTTCAGGCTTATTACGAGCAAATCTTTCAGAAGACACCCTGCATTCAAATGTTCTGTATGGCCTGGATACCAAAGCTTCCGTAATTTTATAAATATTATGAATTTTAGCTAACCATATACATACATTTTAACTAACATAAGTTATATATATTTAAATTTACATACAAACTGTAGTCATATTCCGTAAAATGAAATCTTTATTAATCTCTGTTTCTAAATAATATACAGAAAGATTGTTTCCCAAACTGTATTATTCGTTCTTTAAAATTTTATTTATTCTATGTATAATTACTTATTTATTACTTTCTTATAATTATTAAAAATATCAGGATAATTTATAATGTTTCTGATTACTGATTTTTGATTACTTTTATGTATTTATATATCAACCATACATCTATCTAACTAAAATATTCCGAGCAAATCAATGGGTGGAATCAACCATGAATTTTCTTTAATAATTTATTTTGTTTTTTCTTTAAGTATGTGAGCCTTTACGTTCAATACTCATATTACTAGTGGATTACATTTCATATTCAGTTATTTCAATGTATGTGTATTCATTGAACGTAGAAAAATATAATAGACGAAATATAATAAAAAATAGAATTTTGGTGCAAGATACAAGGTATGGAAGTGAAATAATTTTTAAAATAATAACGAATGTATGTTGAATGCAGTGTAAATGATTTCGTTTTGGCATATGCGTAAAGAATTATACACATTTTAAGATTTTAATGTTCCAAATTATACAAAATCTTACAAAACTAACGCTCTTTGCCAAACCTATAAAGATTATTTCGTAAATAAAACCCACCCTTTAGATTAAATAAATAATATATATAGAACAAAGAAGCAGATAGGAATACGTAGTTAAATGGTACAATATACTTTCAAATATGTTTTAATATACTTTGTAATACACACACAATATGAGTTATTAATTTACAACTATAGTTTCGAGAGGAGCAGTCCCTCTCATCATCAGGTATAGATAATAACTAACTTAAATACAAAATTTATCAATCTAATTGGGTAGGTCAGGGGGGTCAGGGGGGCGCGCGGCAGGGAAGGGTATTTTTTTCGCCGAACAGCTCTAGGAGTGGTGAACTGGACTGAAATGTGATATTATTTATTAATGTGTTTCCAGAATTTAAATTTTTTAGGATTTCAACGGTTTCCAAACTATTCATTATCCATCGTCTATGGGGAACCGAGTGGAGTAATTTTAATTTGTGACTATCGAAAGAATGATTGGTGTTAATTATATGATTGGCAAATTCGGAAAAATTGTTATTTTTTAAGCAGCGGCGATGTTCTTTTATGCGTGTATTTAAGTTTCTAGTGGTTTGTGACAAAAAGTATATAGGCCAAACCACTAGAAACTTAAATACACGCATAAAAGAACATCGCCGCTGCTTAAAAAATAACAATTTCTCCGAATTTTCCAATCATATAATTAACACCAATCATTCTTTCGATAGTCACAAATTAAAATTACTCCACTCGGTTCCCCATAGACAATGGATAATGAATAGTTTGGAAACCGTTGAAATCCTAAAAAATTTAAATTCTGGAAACACATTAATAAATAATATCACATTTCAGTCCAGTTCACCACTCCTAGAGCTGTTCGGCGAAAAAAATACCCTTCCCTGCCGCGCGCCCCCCTGACCCCCCTGACCTACCCAATTAGATTGATAAATTTTGTATTTAAGTTAGTTATTATCTATACCTGATGATGAGAGGGACTGCTCCTCTCGAAACTATAGTTGTAAATTAATAACTCATATTGTGTGTGTATTACAAAGTATATTAAAACATATTTGAAATTATAATGTTGCACCACGAAGTATCTGCCAGATCTTTCAATGGTACAATATACTGTTGTCACAAAACAAATTTCAACAAAAAAAAATTTTCAAAATGCAAGTAGTTTAAGAAGGAAGTCAAATCCTTGGAATTGTAAAATTGTACATGTTTCAAATGTTTATGTGTAATAAAAACTTATACTTCTAATTTGGCTTCAAAATACTCCTCACATAAACTCGAGCTCCCATAAACTCATATTATGGTGAATATAATGGAATTCTTTGAATGTAATTACATGATTTTTTTAAAATCATTGCACTTGTCTGCTATACAAATAAATACATAATAAATAAATATTAATAAAATTAAGAATATGATGCTTAGACGATTCGGGCATATGGAACACATTTCGAGAGGATATACAGAGCATGTATTGAAAGTAATAGAAACAGAGGAAGTCCACAAAATCTATAACGTGATCACACCACCAGATATTGGAAAATGACCTTTGTATATAAATCATGTGGTACGTAAAATCTCCTTGAAACAACACTTGAAGCAAAAAATAAAAAAACTCAGAAATTAGGTGATTGTAGTTTACTTTCAAAATAAAATTATATCGTTTTATCGATATTTTAGAAAATCAGCACAGATTCAAAGATTCAGAAGATTCACAGACCAAAAACGCTTTCAAACAAAAACAAAACGATGGTAACCAATCGCAACACAACATGCTTTCTATTGTTTAAAATGTTCCATTTTTTAATATTTCAAATAATTTGGAAATAGTAAAATGTAGGTAGGTATCTACTTTTAAATATGCTGATTTTCCTTACTTGTTATAAAATGTTACAAATTATAACATTTACGATAAATATCAAATAAGTATTTTAAATTAAATCATAAATTAAAAGGAGTAACTTGTTGATCTTGTAGTTAGGACTCTCGCCTCGTTATCCAAAGGTCGCGGATTCGAGCCTCACTCCAGACCAGCGAGTTAATCCTAGTTTCATAGCACAAGCGTTTAGCTTAGTTTGAAAATAGTTTGAAGATTGATGTGATACGTATCTCTAAATATAGAAGGTCCAAGGCATCATATTTTTGCTGCTAGGCATATTTATAAATAATTAAAATTTTATATATATTTTTTTTAATTATTCATGGGAAACTAACAGTACATATAAAAATCAGATATTACATGATTATTGAATAGTATAGAGACATCTTACAAGTTCCCACAGAATGAACATGTTATGTATTAACATAGGTATAGAAACAATAACTTGAGTTAAGTTGATTTATAATACGTAAATATTTTCGTTTGTCAAATATTGTGTTTTATAAAACATAAGTTTTATTTTTATTTCTTCTAGAACATTTGAAGCAGTATTTTTTCTTAAAAAATAGAATATTTTCAGTCCTCAATCATTTCATAACGTTTTCCATATTAATTATTTTATATATTTGATTATTATGAAATTGATTATTTTTCACTTGCTGTTAAATATAAAAAAAATCTTTGTATGATTTTGGCACGAACAACGTTGTTGGAAGTTTTAACTATCGACGAACGTGCATGTGAAGATGTAGATATGTATATGAAAGCGGTATCATAATATGGCAGGACAAAATGTGTCGATAAAAAAATTATAGTGTGAAATTTAGTTAAAATATATGGATATCTACATACACATTTTACCACCAAATGACCAGCTTTTTTAAACTTACGTACGTAAATCAAAATACATAATTCTCTATGTAACATTGTCTGTCATTAACGTAACAAAATTCGTCACTAACGATACCAAGATGCTATGCTAAGCTAGATGGTTTTCGCAACCAAACAGTTTTCGCGGCCGAAACGACGATAGTGAACTAACGCTACCAGATGGCGGTGTATACACGATAACACAAATATACTAAGATTTCATAAAAAACTAAAGCAAAATAAGTATGAATAGAGATGGTAGGTCATTTGAAAAACATATTTTATATTGTGCATTAGTGTTAAGATAATTAATTTTATTTTGCAGCATTTTTTGCTGTTAATAATTATTGTACCTATAACTAAGTTATAAAATAAAAAGTATAACTATAATAATATAACTATAAAAAAGTTAAAGCTTATTAATAAAAGAATTTTTATAATTAGATACCTACACCTACTTGCAGTAATTCCTCCTTTTGACTGCCTTTTATGAAGACAATATTAAAATAAATTCTGGAAATGAAATTCAGTGTAGACTGCTGATAATAAATTAGTTATTTTTCAGAGTGCATTTTTTTCATTCTCAAACATCCTTTACTTACAAATTAATCTGATATTTCATTTGAGAATAATACATAAAGCTTCAAAGGTAGGATACCCACATTAATGTATTCAAATTAATAAAATGTAACTTCATCATTTTTTTTCTAATTCCCGTTGTGGCACTTTTTTATAGATAAAATAATTTGTTTAAATAACACTTTGTTTCAACCACAACTATTTTTTATTGTAAGGATTCAAAATGTTTTGGGAGAGATGCTCCCTTCTTCAGGACAATAAATTCATTTAAATTAATTTTCAAGTATAGGCGGATTGTTTATTTTAATTAACATAAGACTGTTTGGAGCACTTGGAACTTTTAAGATTTAAGATGAACATGTCTCAATAATAGCTACTTCTCAGAATTTTCAAACCATGTTTTGGAGATACCCCACACATTTTTAAAAAGAAAACGGTATTAAGATTCTTCATATTAATAATAGAGACTTTTGATTGGATAATTTAGAAATATTAGAAGTCAAGAAAAGCCCGTATAATTTATTACTAGTTCTATTTTACGAATAACCCATTATTTGATTCCACATTCCAGGATCTACTTGTCGCTCTCCCGCACCCCCACCCCAACTTAGTCGCACCCCCGTTCAAAAATTAACTTATTTATCATAGTAAGCATTGGATAATTATAATGCGTCTATCCTGACTAAGATAAACTGGTATCGCAACCGGTAGATGTAAGGTTATTCCAAGTGGCTTATGCAAAGTTTTTAATTAATTAAAATTAATAATTATGTTCAACCACAAAGTTAACGTTATAAACATAAAAAATTTAGACAGATTAGTTATGGAGGGAGGGGGTTTAACTAACATGTTATGTTAAAACGGGAGGGATAAAAATTAACTAGGTACAAAGTAATTAAAATGGAAACAGGTTTAAGAGAGGGCTATTTACGAAATACATATTTTTTACGTAAATATAAATATTGATATGTAAAAATTTTAAATCGATATTTATATCAAAATACTGATTTGATTAGGTGTATTAGGTGATTTGTGTCGACTGATGATTGCTCATTGACTCTAATTTCAAAACTTGTTGAAATTTTGCCAAGATGTAAAAATATTACAATCCTTACATTTTTTTATTTCTTCAAATTTTTTGTGTTAAAAAAGTGTTATTTATTCTATTTATTGAAATTTTAATTTTAATATAAAATAAATTATGAAGAAAGATGTGTACATTTCCATTTTTATAGTATCTTTCAACAAAAATAGGTAGTTAGGTAGGTATTGTGAAAATATTAAATTCTCTAGATTACAAAGAGGAGCGAGGCTAACATCGTCTGGTGAACATTTTTATTTTCGTTTATTCCTTCAAGAGGGAATTATTTTTCACTACCGCGCCGGCTTTGAAGTTCTAAGAAAATTCTCCTTGCCTCGACTTGAGCTAATGAGATTGGCTCTTTCTTAAGGAGGCTGTGATTCTGCGTAAACTCTCTCCAATCTATTTCTAACCAACGCGTAATCTTCAGCATTATCGTAGTATCACGCGCGTGTTAATGATAAAATTCATTGAATTATATCTAACATTCGTTTTATTTCGGAGTAGTGAAGTAGACATGATTTTTATGCCCCATGAAAACCGTACTAAGTTTACGAGTGTTTCGTCCATTTTTTGCCAACAAACGCTAGCACTTTTTTCGACGGGATAGTAAACAGTAGATTTACGATTCCTGCGTAGTAATTCGGCAGCTACCCCGTTGGCGTGACTACACAAAACATTACTTTTACTTTTATTTATTTATTCTGAAATATAAGTCACAAGATATCGACTTGTGTCCTAACATATTTCACAAAAAATAATTTTAAAAAGTATAAACAAGAAGACCAAAAAAAATAACAAGTAGTAATAGAATGGAAAAAGTCAATATACTGAAAATATTATTACTTCACCATATATATATATATATATATATATATATATAAATATATTATTAAACATATTTTTCATTTATTTAAGTAACGAGTCCCGTAATATTTAATACGAAATAAATAAATGAATAAAGAAATACACAAATATCAAATAATAAAACTGAAAAATTAAATGCTGGAACCTGGATTCGAACCACGGACCTCTGTGTTTCGCGCACAGCGTGTTACCCAATTTCACTATCCCAGCGACATATATATACTATATATATATATATATATATATATATATATATATATATTATATATATATATATATGTATATATAGAAATTGAGTTAATTAGTGCGAATTAAGGAACAGTTTAATGATAAGTGCGTGAAATATTTAGATGACATTTGGCAACTGCAAACTTAACACGTGTCAAACGAACAGTACTAAAAATTAACACGTGTCTAGGACTTCCTTTGGCATTTAATTAAACTAAATAAATTTCTAGTGTTTTCATTTGTGTCTCCCAAAGCTACGTCCCGTGACAATATTTTAAATTAAAATGTAACTGCTAAATCTTTCGATGATCTTAAATTTAATTTAGTGCCAACGTTGTACAAATGAATCTCTTAGTCAAGAAAATAAAAGTATAATAAAATGGAAACCGAGACCTGGCATATAAAGGATTTATAATAAAAACTATGTTTTTATTGCTTGATTTTTTTCCTTTAATAAATTCACGTTTAGGTTTGGGGCCCCCAACTCTGCGGGCCCTCAGCACGTGCTAAGTGCGCATTCGGTTACACTGAAAAGTAGGTTTAAGAAATGCGGACGCGGAGAATAATATCACTTACTAAAAGTGGATGTATGTTAGTACTGGCTATGTAAAAGAGAGCGAATGAAAATTTTAAGGGAGAACCCCATCTCTGCACGTGTCTCACATCGGGAGATGAGGGCACAAACAGTGTTGAGAGGATAATACGTAAGGAGGCTTATTATCAATATTTACACATCTTCTCCCACACTTGTATTTGATCTTAAGGGACCATTATAACCCTTTGCGGGATGACTTTTATGAGATGATTGAATCTTCAGTATGATTACACGAATTCTATCTTATTTAATTGTGTTAGTATATGCAGGCAACAAATAATGATTATAGAACTATAATATTTATTTATAATTTATACTGAATTTATTAAAGTTAAATTATAAAGGTGGATTGAAAGATACCGATTGTTTTAACGCGGTGAAAAATAGTTAAAACGCAAAACGGAATGTTTTTTTAACTAAACTTGTTTGTTCATAAATTACTTTTTCTTTAAAAAATATATCTAACTAGTTGTAACCCGTCAAAAAAGACGGTACTTTTACATGTCGGTTCCTAAATAAGTTGTATTTACTTATTTATAATGACCCATGAAGTAACGACTTTTATCAAAATATTTGAGCATTTTTTAATATTTCCCCTGCCGGCAGTTAATAAAGTAATTGAAACTCCGGCGACTGTACGGGGCGTAACTTTTTAAGCGTCTTTGGTAAGCCCTTGTTTATATTTATAGTATCTTTTTGATGGTCTACGGAGAAGCATGCGTTAGACGGCCAGTTCGGGTTTGCTGGCCTGGGGTTCAAGCCCACATCTCCGGCCGTTTAATTTGTTTTTTTAGCGGTGAATTCGAACAAAATTACGGACGTTACACGAAGTTACGAACGTTACACGAAGTTACGGATGGACAGACAGACAGACAAAAACGTACAGATGGGCAGACAATGAAATTATTAGGTTTGATACTAAATTTTTCAACCATATTTCTTAAGGGTTTAAAAAATGCGAAAATACCTTCTTCAAAAATAAGTAACGTAGACTTGAATAAATATTTCTTTGCGAAAATGTTCTAAGTGGTTAATTTTCAAATCCGAGCTTATTTTTCAAACAAACTCATTTTCAGTCTTAGATACTAATATTATGTATGTATGTACTTCCATACTACAATTTGGAGGTCAATATTTTCAGAAAATTTTCGGACGCCTATTATATATCTATAAATAAAATAAAAATATAATCATAATGATTAACAAAAATATTATCAAGATAATATACCTACAAAGATAACATTTCACTGGTAATAATATTAATATTTCTCTCTTAAATAAAAAATCAAAATAGCTTTCGTATTTTAAATCAGAAATCAAAATCATATCAAAATTATTTTAGCATCTCTCTTCATTTCAGTATTATACAAAACTTAAAACAGATACATCTTTTGTTTTCAGTATTTTATCCTCTTTATCTATTCAACAAGACAATACATTATTTAAGGTTCGATCAAACAATGCGAGGTTTGGTTCGACTGACGGATTCCCTATTCCATTGTTATGATCCGCGCCCATATCGGTTAACTTTATTGTGTTCCGGTATCAACCAAAGCGCAAACATTTGCGCAACGGATCGAGAAGCGACGGAACAGGGCGAATGAAATCAGCGCTGATACAACACGCGGTTATGAACACGCTGATACAACATGTCATCATTTCGAGTTCCTTGTGTTTTATTATTCTTCTTATGGTGCCATCTCCTATCGGCGATCATTTTGGCAATTACAATTTTATATAATACTACTCTGTACTTACTCTGTACTTTTGACATTTACTCTATACTTATGTTCTTATATTAGGTCCTTACATATGAAATTGGTGTTTAGTATGGGAGGGACATAAAGCCGATTTTTTTTAATTATAATATATTTATTTAATCAAAGTATGTACCATTGCTATCTATGCACTTTGCCATCTCATAGGTAGTTCATCGATCCCTTTACTAAAAAAACCATTCGGACGGGAATCAATAAAATCTTTGAAGGCGGTTTGGACTGCCCCATCGGAGTTGAATTTTTTCCTTTGCAAGAAGTTATCCAAATTTCGAAAAAAATGGTAATCTGTTGGGGCAAGGTCCGGAGAGTACGGTGGATGTCTTAGACATTCCAATTGAAGCTCCTCTAATTTGGTAGCCGTCTGTTGTGCAGTGTGTGGTCTAGCGTTATCATGAAGCAGCAGTGGCCTAGAGCGATTAACCAGCCTCGGTTGTTTAGCAGCTAGCTTTTCCATCATGGTTTGCAGTTGCTGACAATAGACATCTGCCGTAATCGTCTGGCCAGATTTAAGAAAGCTGTAGTGAACGACACCAGCACTAGTCCACCAAACGCTCACAAGTAACTTTTTTGGAGTCAATTTTCGCTTGGGGCATGGTTTGGCTGGTTCGGCAGGGTTCAGGCATTGCGATGAGCGCTTCCGATTATCGTACAGGATCCACTTTTCATCACAGGTAATGATTCGATTTAAAATCCCTTCATTATTGTGCCGGTTGAGTAATGCAACGCAGCAGTCAACGCGCGTTTGTTGATTTGCTTCACTCAATTCGTGAGGTACCCACCTTTCAAGCTTTTTTACCTTACCAATTTGCTTCAAGTGGATTAAAACAGTTTTATCACTAACACCGCAGCCTGCAGCTAACTCGGATGTGGTTTGCGATGGATCCGCTTCCACAATAGCCTTCAATTCTTCATTATCAACTTTGGTCTCCGGCCGTCCACGGGGCTTGTTCTGCAGGTCGAAATTTCCAGAACGAAAACGTTGGAACCAAAAACGCACTGTGTTTTCTTTTGCGGCACCGTCGCCATACACATCATTAATCCTTCGAGCCGTTTCTGCAGCACTGGTGCCACGGTGGAACTCGTACTCGTAAATAACGCGATATTTCAAGTTTTTCATTTTGTAAACTGAGTGACGCAAAGAAAAAAACAATTGAGGAAAAAACAAATGAATTATAATTTTCAAAACACAAATACATGAGTAAATAGCTGTATAAATTTGGATTTGGAATTCCTAACCAAAGAGAAGATATTTGAGATTAAATTTGCCAGTACGGCAAAACGCCAATTTCATATGTAAGGACCTAATATTATCAACCTTGGAATTCATTTACTTATTTACACTTTTGTAATTTCATATATGTATATACTTTTTACTTTAATTTACTTTACTTCTTTTTATTCTTATTTACTTTATTTCTTATATCTTTACTACTTTACTTTCTTCTTATTCTTTTAATAAGTCAACCATAAAATTAGTCATTTTAATGGAGTCCCAATGAATGGAATGGCTACTTACCTCAGAACAGGTAATTTATGTACCTAGCGAGGTAGGTAACGATAAAGGGCTGCACAAAAAAAAGAATGAGTCGAAAATGTGGTGACATCAATGACAATATCAATAAAATCTGCCGGCAATATTATCTTATCTTATCTTCGTTCAAAAACTCACTCATACACAACATCCATTTTCTAAACGATGACATGAACCTATAGATCCATTAAATCAATCATTCATTAAATACTAATCGCACTACATTCAAACACAAAATATACAATACACATAAATGTACATGTAAAATATAATTAATTACAAAAATACATGTTACTAGAGCGTGCCGAAGACACTTGTCATTGGGATAATGGGCATAGTCATCACTATAATGTTTATTATGAGAGTATCATGTACTTATTATCCTGTTAGAGTCTCTAATAAATAAAAAAAATTAAAAAATATATATATATATACATAATTTTCTAGGTCCTAAATTATATAAAATAAAACATTATGGAGGTGTATTTTTTCGATACACGGCTTTTTCTGTGCTTTACGTTTGCTTCTAAGCTTAAAGTGATTTATCTAAATGTTTTAATGTAGATAGATCTCTTTCCATTTAAGAAAAACAATCGAATTAATATGTGTAAGCTGTGCTTAGGAGGCATATTGATTCTTTGTGTTGGTGTTTAAACTCGTAACACAAACACAACCAAACAATGTGCCTCGTACGCATGATTTACGCATACTAATTTGATTGACTTTCTTAAATGAAAAGAAGTAAACATGTTTAATTATCGGAATGATGTTTATCTACTAAATACGTCGCTAAAAGTGCTTGGTCGTAAAGGAAAGATCGATTTTAAGTCGTAAAGAGAATTCTATAGGTAATAATCGTCGAATCATTTGTCAATCTTTTGTTAGAGCCGCGGAACTTTTGAAGGCTCAATAAAAATAAACATTTCACTAAGTGAGGGAAACAGAAGCCAGTACGGAGGCCGTATAATGAAGAGATTTGCCAAAGCGATTTACAGCTAAACGACCGAGTTAGTTATTCGTCAATCAGCCTTACGTTGGTGATTGGAAGGGCGATCCGCTCTGAAATCTTCACTGACTCTCAAAAACTTTTACTGACTAATTCATTCACTGAAAAGAGCTTCATGATATACCGTTACGGAACAATTTGCAGTAAATGAATTAAACTTTGAACAATTTATATATTAGTGCTAGCTTTTCGTACCCAGCTTTGCCCGGGTTTAGGATTTAGCTAAAAATAAGACCTTTACCTGCCGGGTTCTAAAGAACAAGTATGCAAAATTTGAGTCAGATCGGTCGGACTGTACAGATCTGATGATAGAAAATATATCAGTTAAGGGGGAGAAATAAATATCTGCTGATAGAAAATATATCAGTTAAGGGGGAGAAATAAAGGGGGAGCGGATAATTTTACACTATTTCGCCTATTTTACCCGCCGGATCCTAAAGAACATGTATGCAAAATTTGGGTCAGATTGGACTAACGGTGTAGATTTGTATAAAAAACAGACAAACAGACATTGACTTTTGTATGTATAGATATAAACATGCGCGTATTCCAATGCAACGTTGCGTGTTGTCGAAATTTCAAGTCAATCGGCCGACTACTTTCCAGCTTTGCAAACACAAACATGCGCGGGCTGAATTTGTAGGCATAAATAAGATTGTTCTACCAGTATCTAAGATCTTGTAACTTTTATCGAGTTATCTAGCTAAAGCCGGTCTATTAGAATACTTATCGAATGATTTAGTGTGATGATAGATTATTCCTTCCTTCCCGGGTTTCAATCCGTCGGATTGGTTTGCAACAAAGCACATCTCCTTCTCCACTCTGCTCGCTCTCTTAGAGATATTAAATAATATTAGCCTTGTTATCTCTATCTGAGTTCAATAATATTTTATATTTTTCACTACTTAAGTATCGAAAGAAACAGAATCTCTCATCGACAGGTGAAGTACCAAACTGACTATTATGACTATATGACACACGCTATATATTACAACTAAAGTCGATGAAAAAATGGTCCAGCGATGCATTTTTGACGAACGCTGCCTTAATGGTAAGAGATATTTAAATACTTTCTGCAGAGAAGTTGTAGAACTCAAAGAGTTCTATAAAAAATTCCGCGACGACATATATTTATATGTTAAGGTTAATACACAAATTGTTAAAATTAGACCAAAAGTTACTAAAAATCCACGCATGCGAAGCCGCTCTAGCACAGCTAGTTATTAATCAATTATTTATCTGAATTATTTAAAACACAACAAAAATTTTATTCCCAATACTGACTCAAAACCAAACCTGTCTATCACTCACATTTTTTCTAAACACTTTTAAAAACTCGTGTTCATTAATAAGGTTTGTTTTTATAAAAGTGTAATTAAATGCGTTGTAACTTAAATCGATATAAACACGACGTTTTTCAAATCATTCTAGGGTAATAAAATTTTATTAAATTTTCACAGATGTTTTTTAAGGTCCTAAATATTTAATTAAGGCTAACGAATTTCAGGGGCTATAAATACGTTATCATCGTGTGTTTTCAATAGCGAAATCCGGAATGGTTGTTACGGTGGGAAAGCCTCGCACATTTCCTAAATAATTTACGACGGTGTGACATTTTTTAATTCTCCACCGACACACTCCATTACTCTTTCACATATTGAAAAGTCGAGGCGAAAATTGTTTTGTATTTTATATCATACGAGCTCTAGATATCAGTGTGTTTCAAACAATTTAATATTGGCCATCATGCAGCACAAAATATACAGGGTGAACAGAGCTACTCCACAATACTTTACAGGTGAATTCCTGCCTTGATTATGAGTGGAAAGTGTTCAAGCAACAATGACCTAATATCGATAGTTATGAAGGTATGCAATATCAAAATTTGCATTTTAATGTGTGGATATTCTTACAATGGAAATGGTGAACGTTTCATTGTATAGGAAGAGTGTTCACTTAAGCCAGCTCGTACGGGTTTTAAACCCTGGTCCATCGTTCAAAGATACCCATACTAGTTTCTCATATAAATAGCTTCGTTTCTATGAGACCTCTACAATTCATCTTAATTAATGACAATCCTGCAGTGAACCAATCCTATAATTGTGTTCTCAAAACATACATACATATAAAAATATTGTTATGACAAACAAAAAAATAGGAATACAAAAATAAATATTTGTTACGGAGACAAGACCAAATAGTACGAACGTAATTTCAAAACAAAACAACAAACTATCGGACAAACTAAAAAATGAAATGTGCCCAAAAATATAGAAAAATAATTAAAGAAAAATACTAGAGTGAAATTGTGAAAAATTGTGATAGCATAATTTGTATTATTTTATTTTACTTTAACGTAGTGTTTTCTTAATTTTTTAATAATTTTATTAATTTCAATGTCATATACACTTTTGCAAGATGCTTTTAAAAATAAACTAGTATATAGATTATAATATAATTAAAATAATTAAAATAATATTGCGTAAATATTTCCATACCTAATTAACTTACTAAAAACCATCACACCGTTTCGACTCGGGGTTGATAAAGAAGACAGAACACCGTAGTCTTCTGTTCTCTCACATCATATTTGCCTCGTCACTTTCATACTTCCTTTCATGCATTTTTTTCGTTTGTTGAAACATTCAACAGGCCCGTCTTTCAATATTTGGTTTATCTGACCATAACAGTTCCATGGCGATGCTGGAAAAACTTTATTACTAACAAGCACATTGTATTTTGGAAGAATATTTTTAAATATGATGGTTTGCAATATTAGGTATAAATATAAAAATTTAAAATATTCAATGTATTGTATATATCACAATAAAATAACACTGCATTTGCGAAATATTATTAAATTAAACCTTATTTTTTTACGTATATTTTAAATAAAAGTGGATTTTTTTAATAACGCAAATACCTTGTGGTTATTTGTTATAATAAATTTTATGGATAAATAAATTTAAAAATCAATTGTAGTAAAAATACAATCTTAACATTACACCTATATTATACACAAATATTTTGGGAAACTACTAAAAAATCCAAAACCAAAAATAATTAATTAAAAAATTCTAGTGTATATAAAGAAAGTTGTAAAAATTGCACTGATTTTTATAAGGATAAACAGGTCAAAATTTTAAAATTAGATTTATATAATTTTTGGTATGTTTAAATTATATTATTTTTTCGAATTTGTTGATCTTTAGTGGAAAACGATCACACGATGATAAAAATATAATCTATTTTATTACGTACAGATAATGTTAATTTTAAATTACTTAATTAATTAAGAATCGTTAGAAATAAGCAAAACTTGTCAAATTAATCAACTTATCACAAATAACACAATTAATTTTAGCCTACATTATTATTCCTAAAATATATTTTACTAAAATTCTATAATTTTTTTAACAAACAATTGGTTATAATTTTAAATTTTTAATGAAATGTTAAATGTTATGTTTTTGACTATTTTTTTATCACCCTTATGAAAAAATATTGTTTTCGAAACTGGTTAGATATATTAATATATTTGAAAAATAAACTAATATGGTTCCATAAATAAAATTAATAATTATTATATAAAATATTAAATATTTAAAAATGTAATGATAAAATATATTATTACTGAAAATGTTGGCAAATAACGTTCTTTTTCATTTTTTTTGACAACAGAATTCACAAAAGGGTCTACTTGAACGAATATTTAGAAAGCCCTTGGCTATAAATCTTTCACCTCAAGTATTTTCGTTTCCACCGATAAAACCATATCGATGATTTATGAATAATGAACTATTGACTTTACTTCGTGAAAGTATTAATAGTTTTTTTATGTGATGTGAAAATATTTAATAAATCAAAGCGGCAGAGGAAAAATATTAACGTTTCACCATTCTTGCGAAAGAGATATAGATATTAATAATTTTCTTTTGCTTTTATTTTAGCTTGCCACTTCTTTTGTGGATCCATATGAAAGACACTGTTATGATAATTTTTGCATTTATTTCTGTTTTTTTCCTGCATTTTGCATGATAATTTTATATTTTTAAATATTTTTTGCTCTTGATTTTTATTGGATGTACTTTCTTTCAAAATAAATATTAGGTATCGATCTAAGGTGATAAAATGATTAAAAAGGCTATCTACTTCAGAACAGGTATTTTTATATATCTAGCGAGGTAGGTAGTGGCCGAGAGACTTGCTACATATCATCCTATGTATTATGTGTGTATGTATCAAGCAACCAAATGTATTTTGTCCAAGAAACGCCGATTTATCGGTAATAAAATAAAATTGTTTAACTATAGAAGTAATTAATGTGCTTATTCAAATTATTTTTAATTATTTGAATTTTTTTGCAATGATCTACATACTTGATAGGATACTTTAAAAAGTTTTAAAGAAGTAAAACTATTTCAAACAATTATTAAGAAAACTTTTATGATGAATATATATATATGAGGTGTTGTCTTGTTAAAACAAAACAATTAAATTATTAATAAAAGTTAAAAAAGTATTAATAAGAGTAAAAATTACCAGATATCGAAAAAAACTTATGTTAAGTTAGTTAAGTCCTGCATTAATCAAAGTCTCTAAAAACAGCGGAATAAAAATGTTGTTAAGGGTAATATATTTTTTGGTTTGTGCGATTTTCTATAGATATTATAATACCTTACATAGGAATGATTTCTACAAAAATGTTTTTGGTATAATTCTTTTTTTTACATTGTTGGAAATATGGTCAAACACTTCAATTAAAAAACTATTCATTGTAAGATTTTTTTAAATAAAATAACTAATGTTTTCTATATCTAAAGCTTCTCCAATATTCTTACGTTGCATATTTATCTAAAAAAAATCGGTTCTTATTTCAATCCATCTTGGATCCTAATTTTTTTCAAAATCGGTATAGTTTATGAACAGAAAAATTGCTGTCCAAGATTCTAAGCTTTTGCCTCTAAAACAACATCTCATAATCAAATAAAGGCTTAAACTTTTCAAAATATTTAACACAAATAAAATATAGTCATTTTCAATTCTCGTATTATTTTGCTAAACAATATTACTATTGTCAACTCTTCTCTTCTCTCAATATTCCCGATACAATTACCTTTACACCAGCAACTACAACCAATGTTGTCAGTAGGTACCTAATGAATTATGTAATTATTTGTATTTCCATGTAATGAATGCAAAAATTCTATATTTGAGTATTCGGTTCAATACATCAACTTGATGTCGATGAGATATTGTGGTTTTCTCAAAATCTTAGTAGTAAGATATAAAATTGTTATTAAACTCACATAGAGATAACATATGTTTTTTTTGTCCAATTAATGGCTCATTTAATTTTAAAAGCAAAATTTAAATAATTTATTGATGAACCATTTTCTTTCCTTGGGTCTCTGGATATCCTAGTTCCCGATACCTATATGTACGGGAAGTATTGGATAAGTGCCAACAGAATGTTGGTCTGGTCGCTGCAACGGTCAGTTGGTCACAATTTCCCCGGAGATTGCTCTGCTAACTCCTCTTTCATCTCTGTAGATTAAGTTTATTGTTTCGCACCAACCTTCGTTTTAAAAGATAAAAATACGTGAATAGCTGTCTTTTATATTTATTTCATACTCTTTAAGCTTTGAAGGATATTGTCAAGTGTCGTGGCCGCGGGTGGAATGAATTAAAACGCCGGAAATTAATTGGCGATTTATTAATTATTTAATGTACAAAGTCACTTAAAACTATTGAACTTAACGCTATTCTTTAAATTACACTACTTTGTAATTCATCACTCGTAAACAAATACTTCATTATCGCTGGAACCATAGACGTACTATAAATATAGCTAATATATAACTAGTTACAAACCAAAATATCTGCTGTACACAGAACGACCACACGAATTACTGTGAACATAGAATCACATTGCGGGAACTTGTCTAGGGGTGTCCAAAATGTATAAATGTCCGCGCGATATATATATCGTCGCTGTATATATAATAATGCTAATGTACCGTTTAATACATTCTCAGATGAATCCATATATTTGTCAATTTTTCATATAAATGATGGAGATATACTAAAAAAAGCACTGCTGTTCATCTGGAAAGTCTGCCTAGTAATGATTTAAAATATTTTTTATAAATCTAGTCTGTGCAATTATTTCTTAAAACGGTTTCATTCGTTTATCTCAGAATATACCTACTAAAACGGCTCAAAGACTTAATTATATATACAGCGACGACATAAAATAGTAATACAATACACAACCCTGTTTATATTTGTATCTCTTTTACACGTATGCTGCCCTATAAGAAAGAAAGAGAAAATACTATAGAGTAAATACCGCAATTCGCTACAACTTCATATGCATACGTTCTTAAAAATTATGTTTTATTGTCCTTTCTTTTACGTGGTTATGAAAATAATTTCTGTCTCTTTATGACTGATACATTTATTACGTAATAGAAGTTAGCAGAAACTAGATGTCTCAGATTTGTTTTTTAGTGACTAGTTTTATAGTACGTCTACGGCTGGAATATTTTATTCAACATTCACCAGAACATTCCATCCAGTTTCCGCTCGCAATAATCTCTCCGGTTTATTTTGCCTTTTCAGGTCAACTTCAATTATTCGCTTATTTATCACTCCGACTGGCCACCCTGGCCGTTGCGGCTTGCAGCCAACTTCACAGTGTTTTCGCCTATCAAACGCGACTACTACCACAACAAAAACTCGCACGGTCGTATTTATACCAGAAAATGCTGGTTCTTGGTATTTTATGGATTTTTAAGTGTTTAGGGAAGATTCTCATGGCTTATAGGTTTTTATAGGTGTTTCCCCAGTGTTTTAGAGCCTCTCGAAAATTGTAGATCACGCTAGGCTATTATCGATTTTTCAGTAGTGTTGTGACAAGTGACAAAAGTGCATAATTCTTTTTAGCATCTTGTTACAATATTTTTGACTTTACAACAAGCTACACAAAAAAACCCAAGCACGAGGAAATCACACGAACCTGGAAACCTCGGAATCAGAAGTCACTGCCATTCCACTGACTTACCGACAATTAATAATTCGAGGGTTAAAGCTAGACCGCATTCAAAAGAATGTGCCCAAAAAATATGTGTGTTGTTTCGATAAAAAAATGAACACAAAAAAAGTTATTCTAGTAAGTAACCTTTTTTAAACTAAAAAATATATATTTATTTGTAATATCATATTGAGGCTTGTAATACGGGCTTACCAGGCAACTTTCCCCCGCTTTCGTCTTAGCTAGGACAAAGCTAGGGATTGGTACTTTGATTATGGTCGACCTATAGTAGTTCATTAGTCTGGTAGTTTAGATACCTACTCAATTTATTAAAAATTAAAAAAAAACTCTTATATTTATTAAACAATCAACTCAAAATATAAAAGTAACAAACAACTCAAAGTATAATGAATTACGCATAAGAAAAGATTTATCTAGGAGGTTGCGATATGAAAATGAATCATAAATGTGTATAATTTATGAATACTTAATAATTGATTCATAACCCATATATTTTTTTGTCAATACTTAGATTTTTATTTTTTTATTATACATTGTATCCTGACGAAAGGACAATTTATTGGTCCCGACATGTTGATATTTTCAAAAAATGAGTGGTGGAAAAAATATCTTTTTATAAATTATATTATAATGTCACCACAAAATCGTTTTGCTCTTATTCAAAATATACTATATTATTTTATTTTACAGTTGAACCATTTGGATCGGCGGGCAAGACCTGAGCACAAATCATAAAAATCACGAGCACTGTTTTTTAACAAAAACGTACATCCTGTTTGTATCTCCATCAGCGTCTTTAGATGTTCAACTATTCTTCTCTCGCATCTCTTCTTCCATTATATCTCATCTTTCATCTTTATCGTACTCTTTCCGGTTGTGTATTCCGCTAGCGCCACAGCGTGTACTCCTTTAGACTCCTTTGTCCTCTCTGTCTGGCTTTATTTTATTACTTTTTGTAGGTACTCCTTCCTCAATTTTCTGTCTGTTGGAACCTGGACACACAGATCCGCTTATTTATTCAAAGGATATTTTTGATATTAAAATATATATGTAATATAATATGTTCATTTTGTCATACAAAATTTCTCTCTACGGCTGGTGAATATCCCAAATAAAGAATTTGAAAATTATGTTACATTGTAGGAACAATTTTCTGAGATAAAAATAATTCATATATGTATTTCATTTCTAATGCTGGGGTCGTATATTGTAACATCCTTGAAAACATAAAATATTTGTATTACCTTGAAGTATGTGTAAGGGTGTTTGTTCTTAATAAATAAGTCCGATATTGTTTTTAATCCCATGTCGTGTCAAAAAGGATATTAATAAAAAAGGGCAAAATACAGAATTAATGAATATGTTACTAAATAAAAGAGACTTATTTTGATTTTGGTAATTTTTGTATTGTTGTATTGTATTGTTGTATAGTATTGTTGATTTGTATTTGAGTTTATAAGATCTATTGTAATTAATTAATATGAATGTATTTCTGGTAAATACAATTTATTTATATATATATATATATTGATGCACCTACAGACAAATATCAATGTGATGTTTTGTGGGTCTGAGAAGTAACAAAAAAAGACTTATTGAATCAAACAACTTTGATTATATTTTTATAAATCATTGATTTAACACTTAACAATTTGTTATAGAAAATATTATCAGTGTGCAGGTACTATGTAAATAAATAATTTAAGTGAATGTTGTTCTGCGTCGCAACACTTAATTAATATCCAAACACATGTATTAAATAATAAAGACTCCTTGGGAAAAATAATGAATGTCAAATATGTCAGAAATGGCATAAACAGTTTTTTATAGTTTCTACGTCTATATTTCTTAAACTTTATGCTCTTTTATATAAATATTGAATCAACTTATTAGAGTTACTTGTTAGAAGTCAACTTGTTAGAAGTCTGAACAACCGTCGAGCTTGCATGCGAAGATGTATGAATGTAGACGAAGCGAAAGTTGTATGTCAGGACAGAAGAGTATGGCGCTCTATCCTCTCTGCCTACCCCCTCGGGGAAACGGCGTGATGGTAAGTAAGTAAGTAACTTATTACGTTATATCTAATATTGAATCAACTTATTAAGTTATATCATTTCTTTGACTTTACCTAAAAATATGCAAATTTACAACAACGTTTTTTGACATTCGGCGGGCAGACATTTCTGTTACTTGCGATGGATAAACAGTTATAATTGAACTTTTATATATCGTATTACAGCTGACCACAATGAATTTACCATATGTGTTTACATATTTGATTTAACCAATTCTGATTTATTGTATAAAATTATTCCCCAAAAAGTCAAAAGATTGTATTAAAATAAAAGGTCAATATCACAAAATAGTGACATTTATTGTTTTTCTCGAGAAGCCTTGAAATTCTCTGCGACGCATGATATAAATGAAGTTTCACTAGGGTATCTAAATATGTCATTGTATTATTGTCACTTATTTCATATATTATAACTTTACTACTTCAATATATTCGTTTCCATATGTTATATTATTAATTTTGCAAAGTTTTTATCATCTTATTCGACACGTTTTAAACCATTTACGAACTTACTGCTTATGTCGTATATTATGGAATATCCTAAAAATAAATTATTATTTTTTTGTGTAACCTTTGAATGTAAAAATATATTTTGAGTACCTTTGGACAATTTCAAAAATATTTAAAATTCTTCACACACAAAATATCGCTCTTCGTCTCGGCCGGCCCTGGGGACCGCTTCCGTTTAAGGAAATGCAGCATCCTAATCTCAAAGCCGATTTATCTCCCGTCTGCAAGCAATTACCTCAACTGATTCATTCTTCAATGGAATCGTAAATTTCCTTGTGATAAAATGCGACATGTACTTATCGGTATTGTTCGCCATTTATGGCAACTTTAATTTATAACTATAAAAGTTTCCTAAATGTTCCTGTATAACCTTTTCTGCTTCTGAAAAAAGCTATAAAACATGTAATAAAATATATTTCAGAGCATAATTAACTCTGAAGTTGCAGTTTTTGAAAATAATGAAGCAGATTCTTGATCAACGAATAATACAATTATTGATGGATCTGGCAATAATGTTGCAAAGATTATTCAAGACGATCATTAAATTGCGTGAAAAACATAAATAAGATTATCTCTACTTGAGTTTTATTCGCTTTAATTGCTTAAGATTAATAATATGGGACCATTCTTTTACTCATATTATAGGTATCACCTAGTGGGACGTTATGAGCTTAATGCATAAGACTGGCGACACACTACGCGAATTTCCGCAGCGTCTCTTCGGTCGCGGAACGCCGCTACATTTCTTTCCATACAATACGCGTTTATCAAATACACTACGCGGATAATTAGTTGACCGATTTTCTTTACCGATTTTATGCGACGGAAAAAACGCGGCCTAAAAGTGTAACACAATTACACTTTTAGGCCGCGCAGTGTGGCGCCGGCCTAAAAGTGTATTTGTGATAATATATAAATAAAAAGATAAATAGACATACAGCAGAATAAATGTTTATCCAGATGGCACTATAACGCGTTGGTGATGTTTCACCCATATTTGTATAGGTTGTAATGCACGTGTGCACACCATAGCCCGGCTTTCTAAAACGGGTCCTAGGACCAGAACTTTTATCGGGCACCCATTTTTATTAAATATTAGGTCCTTACATATGAAATTGGCGTTTAGTATGGGAGGAACATAAAGCCGATTTTTTTTTATTATAATATATTTATTTAATCAAAGTATGTACCATTGCTATCTATGCACTTTTGCCATCTCATAGGTAGTTCATCGATCCCTTTACTAAAAAAACCATTCGGACGGGAATCAATAAAATCTTTGAAGGCGGTTTGGACTGCCCCATCGGAGTTGAATTTTTTCCTTTGCAAGAAGTTATCCAAATTTCGAAAAAAATGGTAATCTGTTGGGGCAAGGTCCGGAGAGTACGGTGGATGTCTTAGACATTCCAATTGAAGCTCCTCTAATTTGGTAGCCGTCTGTTGTGCAGTGTGTGGTCTAGCGTTATCATGAAGCAGCAGTGGCCTAGAGCGATTAACCAGCCTCGGTTGTTTAGCAGCTAGCTTTTCCATCATGGTTTGCAGTTGCTGACAATAGACATCTGCCGTAATCGTCTGGCCAGATTTAAGAAAGCTGTAGTGAACGACACCAGCACTAGTCCACCAAACGCTCACAAGTAACTTTTTTGGAGTCAATTTTCGCTTGGGGCATGGTTTGGCTGGTTCGGCAGGGTTCAGCCATTGCGATGAGCGCTTCCGATTATCGTACAGGATCCACTTTTCATCACAGGTAATGATTCGATTTAAAATCCCTTCATTATTGTGCCGGTTGAGTAATGCAACGCAGCAGTCAACGCGCGTTTGTTGATTTGCTTCACTCAATTCGTGAGGTACCCACCTTTCAAGCTTTTTCACCTTACCAATTTGCTTCAAGTGGATTAAAACAGTTTTATCACTAACACCGCAGCCTGCAGCTAACTCGGATGTGGTTTGCGATGGATCCGCTTCCACAATAGCCTTCAATTCTTCATTATCAACTTTGGTCTCCGGCCGTCCACGGGGCTTGTTCTGCAGGTCGAAATTTCCAGAACGAAAACGTTGGAACCAAAAACGCACTGTGTTTTCTTTTGCGGCACCGTCGCCATACACATCATTAATCCTTCGAGCCGTTTCTGCAGCACTGGTGCCACGGTGGAACTCGTACTCGTAAATAACGCGATTTTTCAAGTTTTTCATTTTGTAAACTGAGTGACGCAAAGAAAAAAACAATTGAGGAAAAAACAAATGAATTATAATTTTCAAAACACAAATACATGAGTAAATAGCTGTATAAATTTGGATTTGGAATTCCTAACCAAAGAGAAGATATTTGAGATCAAATTTGCCGGTACGGCAAAACGCCAATTTCATATGTAAGGACCTAATATAAGCGTGGTTTAAAAAAAATTGATGTAATCAAACATAATAAATAATTTTGTGGTCTGTTCGTCGCTTACTTCATGTAATGTCCATAATTTCGTTCGATTTCACAGCTAAAAAATAAATTAAACGGCCGGAGGTGGGGCTTGAACGCCTAAAGCATGTTGTTTTTGCCACCTCTCCGTGGACCGCCAAAAAGATACTATAAATTTACAGTATGTCCGGTGGGTATCCGGTAACCGGTGTCGGAGCCTTTAATAGCATAAAATATTATCAATTTCATCGACAAAACACCCCCTATATGTAAAAAAAATTCTTTTATCGTAATTTATTTTTTAACAATTACTTTTGGTCTCGCTTTTTTTAATTTTTTGTAAAATACTTAACGTAATATTGATCCCTATTATTTTATCTTTCAAATGGAATTAACAAACCATTTGAATTTTATTGTGGCTGGAGAAAAATGACAAATGGGGTGTTTTGTCGATGAAATTAATCATATTTTATGCTATTAAAGGCTTCAACATCGATCACCGGACACTCACCAGATACACTGTATACTAGGACTTAGCAAAGACGCGAACCGTTTCATGTTACGCCCAGTACCCCAAGGTATGAGATGGTTTTATTAAAATGTTAAAATACTACATAGGTGTCGGCTATAAATAAGTAAATACTTATTCTTTAGGAATCGGCGCATAAAAGTATCGTCATTTTTTAGGGTTACACCTAGTATTTATATAAATGACAAATGGAAAATTATTCCATTTAAACATGGTAATTTCTTTACGCAATTCTACGATATTTAATATTTTTAAATTATTGCTTCATCCTAGATGAAATTGAGTAACCAATTCCTGATAAACTAGCCACGTGCTTATTTTTTTTCTTCATTCAACTCGATTCCGAATATTTATCTTTACGATTATTTCATCTGGCGGCGTACTGGCGGCCTATCGCTGCATTACTGCTTTATTTTCCAAGGGTCCAATTTCCGAATTGTCAATGTCTTCAGCAAAGATATATTGTTATATATCTACATGAGAGAGTACGGGCATCATCCTTGGCTTTACCCAACCGAGTTCCTCCAGGGTAAGCTCGACTACAATAGTTTAGAGACTAGAAGGAATATTTGATTACACATCAATTGTTATGCGGTATGATCAATAATCATATAACTACGCGGAGCATTGGTTTTGTATGTTCCTGATATGTATTTTGTATGTTAAGACAGCGTCAACATATTGTTTCATGCACAGGAATATATTCACACACAGGAATATACAAAGGAATTCCAATGCACAGGACCAGCCTGCCTGTTTGTTTTTGGTTTTGCCTGTTGGAAGAGCTACCGCAATGCTGAACATTATAACTTTGGATGTTGATCTGTTCCAAGCTCTGAAGTAGTTTTCGGAAGCAGGAAGTTTTGATAAGAATTCTTATTTACTAAGTGATTAAGTTAATTAAAGTGTATCATGCATATGTTTTTTCACCAAGATCACGTTTTTAAAGTTATACTTCTATTGGCGCATTCAGGGTAAAAATTCTAATATAACGGAAGTTGCACAAGCAGCATGTAGCGGAACCTGTAGCGGAAATGCGAAGCCAAAGCTAACGACGCCATATGGAATTCTTCTAGGCTGTCAGCTTCTATTTGTATGCAAGTTCATAAATGTTTCAATCATTTTTTAAGAAAGTTTTAGTTTTTCACCACGCCAAAAAAGATTATAAATAATATTCGAGAAATTATTTATTGCAAAAACTACGTGATTGATAGATAAACGTTTTCAAAACAAAATAAAACATTCATTATTTCGACGTTAAATGTGGCTGTCAAAGCAGGTAGTATAGTTTCGAAACTTTTGAATATATGGAACCATTTTAGGCCGAAAATCAATATAACATGAAAGTCAGATTCTGTTAACATGC
This sequence comes from Agrypnia vestita, assembly GCA_016648135.1. NCBI lineage: Eukaryota > Metazoa > Arthropoda > Insecta > Trichoptera > Phryganeidae > Agrypnia > Agrypnia vestita. The sequence continues at coordinate 254,394 of JADDOH010001857.1, forward strand.
GAGCTCACGAATGTTTCATTTTTAATACCACTTAAAATGATTACATATCAATAACTCTTCTTAATTTTCTAATAATCTTTTGGAAACAAATCATTATATTAATATTAACAAAAGTTAGCTTTTTTTATTTCGTGGGATAATATTTAAATAAATTATTAATTTATTTTAATAACAAAAACTTTTAAAAACAAATCAAATATTTTAAATGAAAAAAAAAAAGTAAAATTGTAAAATATCATTATATTTTGCTTTCATATTAATACAAGTCGTTGAATGTAAAATATTTAGATAGATGTAAGGCAAAAGGTGATTCATAAAAATTAAATAAACAGAACTAAAAAATAAAATTGATTTTTAATTTCGTATACTTTTATCTATTAAAAGAGGCAGTGGATGTACCGTATTAAAAAATATATCTTATTTTTTTTAATTCGTCTACATTAAACTCTTGGGTGAAAAGGAGTGGCTTATCTATTCATAACTTAAAATTCTAAGACTTTCTAAATTGTGCAAAGGAATGAAAATTATTCTGACATTTAAGGTCTGAGTCCACAGGCATTTCCGAAAAGTAATACGGATTACAATAGAAAGTACCACGCGATATTATAATTGGAACCAATATCTCGAAAGTAAACTCTGTTAATAACATGCCCGAAGGAACTTTGCAAAAGGAAATAACGAATTATTAAAGACAAAAAGAATTACTAAAAATAAAAATGATTGTTTTAGGGCAGCTCATCCAAAACTCAGTAAAAATAACTCAGTGCGTAAATTTAAGCAAGAAAATAAATGGAAGAATAAACGCTCATTATTTTTCATTCATAACTTTTTCAAGCTCTGTGAAAGTGAAATCTTTCACATTTATTTATTGGATTACATATTTTCTTTTAATTTCCTTTACCCTTAGTAATGGAATCAATAATAGAAGAATTGCGTGTATTTTTTTGCATGCATTTGAAATAGTGCTTTATGTTTCTCAGACGATGCGCAATGTCAGCCGAGCATGGGACGAAGGAACCACTTCTGAATGAGCAGTGTGGTTCATTCTTGAAAAATCTTGAAATCGAGACGTAAATTTTAAATATTGAGACATATAATATGGGTGTCTCATAGAGACGTAACTATATTTTGTATAAGAATGTAGGTATGGAAGTCTTTTTTTGGGTGCTCATAGAGCTTACGACCTATCGCACGGCTAACTTAGGTGATCACGGTCACAATTTAATGTTGTGTCTAACGCAAAGTTATCACTTAAGCCAGCCGTCCGATAGGTCGTGAGCCCTCTGAAAACCAAAAAAAAGACTTCCATACCTACTTTTCGATATAAAAAGTAGCTTCGTCTGTATGAGACATCTATAATATATCTTGATTAATGATGTCCCCTGGGGATAAAATCGTGTATTGTGTTCTTGAAAAATTGAACATACTCAAAATATTCGGATTTATTAAAAAGTTCGAGAATATTCAGCTATGGTTAAAAATAACAAATTGTGAGCATTAAGTAGATGAAAACAGTAAAAAAACAGATACTATTTAAACACTTCCCCAACTTTGTGGCTAATTTATGCAGAAAATCTTTGGAAAATTCTTGGCTTCTAATCCACCTGATCCAGATTGTACAGACACGAAAAAATTTGTAATTCATTGGCAAGAGTGCGTGGAACTTAATAGTTCTTACTAACTAATTAATATAGGAAATAGAATAAATTATAAAACATGAACATGAAATGTTTGTATTATAAACATATTTCGTCGTTCCCAAAGAAGAAAGTCTGACGTGAAAAATAATTTTGGCAGAAGATCCAATGGTGCCAATATTTTACGCCAACTTTGTAAAATTATGATAAGTAGTTTAATTTAAAATGCCGAATTTGCCTTTCGCAACCAGATCCTCGTGATGCGTGAGAGATGAAATGAGATCCAAATTATGAAATGAGAATTTCGGGTTTGATAACCAAATTGGCCCGATTAAAGTTCCCGTCTGACTTTGTTAAACGTAATCATTTTTCACCCCTTGAGATTGCCCTCCAATCTGACACTCGCGGGTTGAATTATTTCAGTTTAATTTCTGAAGTTAACTCTAATGACTGAATTAAAAGTTCAAATCGAGTTACGCCAAAAAGAAACTAAGATATTTTCTATTGTCAGGGACGAGATAAAGTGCGCCCCACATAAATTCATTTGGAGAAATTTTAATTTTTAGGAATAATTAAGCTCCGTTTCATTAGGGGAATTGCAAAAATAATCATCTTGCCGTGTCGTTGAATATTTTTATAATACGTGCTCCATTTTCAGCTCTTGGTTGGTGAATTTTATTCACTTTTTAATTGCTTATTTACATATTTTTATGTGCCAGAAGAAAAATTGGCCTTGCCCGGGTGTAGACGATTTTTTTCATCAAATTGTTAGTCGTCTATTGATCTGGCCTAATTGCCCTCGTGGATTTTTAGAAAAATAAAATAAAGTTTGAAAAATATTATTTGAACTGTGTAACAAATTGTACAATATATCAAAAAAAATGTTTGGATGGAAGTGGTGTTTGCACTTAGAAAAAGATTAAATTAATATATTTCCCCATAATCTGAAGAAAACAATATTCTTATCACATCTCAAAACGAAATAGTCGGGACGTAACTCTTCTTCTCTTCTTTCAATATTTCCGTTAAAACTGCCCTTACACCAGTAACTTCAGCTCAATCAATTTGAGCCCAATCAATGTAAATATTCTATATCTGAGTGAAGTCAAGTTAATTACAATAATTAGATTTATTAATTACTCGGGCATCAAAATCATCAGAAGTGAATCTGAATGTTTGACTTGCAAATTTTATCCAGCCATATATATATTTCTGCATTAAAAGTAAATATAATATTAACAAAGCTCACCTAAGCTAACTACTATTCATTTTACGTCATTTTACTAACCTAAGTTTCAAAAGTAACAGAATCTCTCATCACAAAAAAATCCAGAAGGTAAAGAAAATATTATTTAAATATGTAAATTGTATTATAGCTGTCTCATAGAGACGAAATTATATTTTTTTATGAGAATGTAGGTAGGGAAGTCTTTGGGTGTTTATAGAGCTTACGACCTATCGTATGGCTGGCTTAAGTGATCAATTTACACAATGTAACGTTCCCATTTATATTTCCATCCATGATAGAATACCACGTCTATCAAATTTTGGGAAATTGTATATATGTATATACTTACGTTTTATAACCTGTTTCACATGTGTGTTGTAATTAACATCAGCGCCACCGGCGTCTAAAGCTTTTTCATTCCCTTGATCAAATACAGATGTCATTATATAACGAGATATCTTTATTTATTTGAATTTTTAAAGCAATATCCTTTATATGTGTAATGAAGTTCCACCGGATTATTAACATTACATTGCTGAATACGTTTTTATCCACCACATTAAATTTTTTAAATTCCTTTTAACGCCATTTTTTTATAGATGTACTTATTATAGATGTATTATATATCTTGATTAATGGGGTCCCCCTGGGATTAAATCCAGTGCCGTGTTCGCTGAAAAATTTGAAATAACTCAAAATATTCTGAATGTAAATTGTATATTACTACATATTATGGATGTCTCACAGAGACGAAACAGTATTTTATTTTTATTATGGCAAAGTAGGTAGATAGGTAGGTAGAAGTCATTTATGGTGTATATCCGACTTACGACCGATCGTATAGTAGGCTTAAGTGATCACTTTACACATATGTAACGTTCGCCAGTTCCACCATGATAGAATATACCATGTCTTACTAATTTTTGGAAGTTGTATATATTTGAATTATATGTCACACATCACATATGTGTTGTAACAACGTTTTATACTGGCCTGTGACAGCCATTTTCCTTCCCCCTAAATCCCCACAGATGTCGCTAATTATTTTTGATATCGTTAATGTCGCTCGATGAGACTCACACAGTTGATTTTTACGGAATTCAGGAAGCAATATACTTTTTTTTTTCTGTGAGACATCCATAATATACATTAATTGATTAATGATGTCTCTGTGACAAGAAATCCAGTACTACCGTTCTGAAAGATTTGAACAAAACTCAAAAATAATCTGAATGTATATTACTACTTTCACCACATCTTTAAAAAAAAGTAAGGTTATGTTTGTCCACAGATAGATCGGCACTGAGCAAACTTTGAGACGGGGGCTGTAGAGGAGGCAAGCAGGGTAGAAGCCTTCAAACCCCTACCCGCGAGGAAAAAGTGAAGCGAATGAATGAATGAGTAAAAAATATTATTTTTCATAAAATCTCCTTCTTGACATTATCGTCGGAGATTTCCATTTTGTCGATGATCAATAAGACGTCAGTGTTCTCGACATGTCTGACTAAGTGCTTTTCCTGGGTGTCACGCTTCTCTTGTTTTAAATTAATATCCACGCCTTTTATTAAATTTACAAACTGACGTTGAAAAAGTGAACAGAGAAAAACTTAATGAATTTAAAAGGTCGGTAATTATTTAAGTAGTCAAGTACTAGCACAAATACAAGCACAAGTAAGTACAAGTACAAGTACAAGCATCTGCAATATTTTAAGTCCCAATTACCATTACCAAGAATGTTTAGTACTACAAATTTTATTTTATATAATAAATGGAATCGGCGTTATTTTGTTGAGATTCATAAGATTGTAGAGTTGAATAATTTTAAAGCTTAGAAATTAAAAGGAATTTTAACTAGGGTATTAATTTTACTTTATGGTGTGGAACCGTGGACTATGAAAGCAAAAGAGAAACGGCGAATCGATGCTTTTGTGATGTGGTGCTGGAGAGGCATGTCTCAAGAACTCAAAATCAAGGAGAGACTCCTCAACCACGTCTGAGACGAATCCTCCGAATTGCCTGAAGAAGCTTATTGTGGTGGGCCATGTTGAGAGTCGAAGAGGAAGAGGAAGATCCCCTACTTTTTGGAGTGACCAAGAGAAAAGCTTCAGGCCCTTCACTGGTGACAGCGCTAAGAACTGCAGGATGCCGGGAAAGATGAAGGAGAATAGTCAAGAGAGTGGGAGGGGGAGGTCATGAATAATGCGATCCCTAACGTCTGGCATAAATTCATCTGCCAAGTTTATAGACCACGTTTCGCAATTGTGTAATAAAATTGGTCTGAAAATAGTTAAAATGATGTATTTGACTATCGACTTATAATTTCATTTAAAAAAAATTTAGAGCATATAGAAATTCATAAGTGTTGATTAATCTGGTTCTGACTTATTTTTACTAAATTTAAAAATTACAAACTGAAAAATACATACGTAAAATATTCATTTTGAATATAGAGTGTTGTGTCAATTTTATACCCCTCGAAAGGGTACCAGCTGCATTTCGGAATTGCCTGTTTATCGAAATTGTTTTGTTTAATTTTTTTTCGAATTGGCAAAGCCTATTTGACGCTGACCGCTGATTTTTGCTCAGTTTGATTTGCTGTTATACCATGAATAGACTTATGCCAGAACAATTTTGCAAATAGTGCAAATTGATTTTGAAAATCATAATCAATTTGCACTAAACTATAAACTTACTTTGACAATTACCAGGATTTTGTGATTTCGTTTTAAAATTCTATTCCTCTTAAACAACACCCTTTACATGTGAAATTGTATATTTTTGCCTGTGCTGTTACAATATTTAATATTCGTAATAACACGTTGTCAACACTCCGTGTGGGGTTGAATAATGATCACTGGAAGTGAAGGAACAAACGTGTAAACCCGTGCGCCGCGCATAATAGAGCCTTCGTTCCAATTCGCTGAAACAATTAGACACGTGACACGAAGGCTGGCGTTGCAAGCATTTTATTTACACCCTCGTCACAAACGGAAATTAGTTGATTGTTTCATATAACCAGAATACAATTATTTTTTAACTTTGAGATTCTTCAATATATTTCGTCATTTTTATCATTTGTTACCCATAATTATTTGATTATGATTGAAAATATAATAGGTATAGTAATTTCTGGAAGGATAAAGTGGGGTGACTTTATTTTAATCAAGATCCCAGAGTGCAACAGATTAAAATTTATAACACTTTATATTGGAGTGTGGAGGTTGTTTGACAATGAGAAGTGAAGTTATATGAGCCAAAGCTTCCATGTCGGCCCTAAACTTTTGCCATCTAGATTGGCATTGTTTTAATGCTCAAGCAATTTCCTCGCTACGATGCAGGCGACAGTGGCATAACGAGGAGCTGCATGGAGACGGTGTCTCAATTTTCGCAAGATCCCAAAACAACTGTAAATCAATGTACATAGGTAATGCACATTCATATCCGGTTGTGTCGATCGGCGGTAAGGGAGATAGTGCTTGTATTTTGAGCAGGCTCCTTTAGAGTAACTGTGCGAATTTGATGCAGGTGGCAATTAATGTAATGCACACTTTTACCGACAGGTGAGGGTACGGAGGCAAGAGGGAGGGAAAGATTACCTTTTTGTGCAGTGGTCTTAAGATAAACCTTGCAAATTTGATTTAGATTGGTTAAAGGTTGTTGGTAAAAGGTTAAAGGTAAAGCTCTATACTCTATTTTTTTTTTTTTTTAAATAGAGATGCGAACACGGAATTCATGTCACATCAATATTCTTACTATTTTCAAACTAAGCTAAATGCTTGTGCTATGAAAATAGGACTAACTTGCTAGTCTCGAGTGAATATCGAACCCGAGACCTTTGGATCACGAGGCGAGAGTCCTAACCACAAGACCAACAAGCTACTCTGTTTAAGGAGTCAAACGTCACAAAATTTATAAAACTGGGAAGACTTCGGTTGGGTCATGTGGAGAGAATGTCCGAGCATCAAGCACCAAAGTCCCTGCTGAACTCAAGGCCAATAGGGCGAAGGAGCTTAGGAAGGCCAAAATTAAGATGGAGTGACAACGTCCTCAAAGATATCTCTGCCTTAGAGCTTCGAAACTGGAGAGAATTGGTACTAGTCCGAGATGAGTGGAGGAAAATTATTGAGGAGGCCAAGACCCACCAAGGGTTGAAGTGCCAAGAATGATGAATGATGAAAGGTTGTTGTATTATACGGAAAACTTCAAGTTTGCACGCGAAGATGTATGAATATTGGTGAGGGGAGAGTTGTGTGTCAGGACAAATGTAGCGTGATGGTATGTTATTAAGTTTATATAGACCGATGAACGATTTTAATGTTTTTAACCACGTGGCATATAAATTTATTGCATTTAAATAGTTTCGAGATTACTTACCTATCAAAATAGATAGTTGAATGAGGTGCAAGAGAAATGCTATCACTTTATTTTCTGTAAATCCATTGCTCCTGGAACAAAGGTTATATTTAGAAGTGTCCCTTTTGTCGTAAAACAAAGTTTTCTATGACGTCTCCCTTCTTTCTCTGAGATGCTTTTACTGCCGCATTTTTTGCCATTAATCACATTTAGTATAATTAAAGTGTGTTATCAATCTCAAAGTCAAGGTCGACTCTAAGTGACACTTAACGCGGATAAATATTTTAGGCAAAATTAAAAAACTGGCAAAATTACTTCTCCTTAATATACTATTTTGGGAGCTGATGTCATTTTATTAATTTTTTCAACATTTGTCAAGATTGATATTTCTGACTTTGCTATTTTCTCCTCACTATCTCCGTAAGATATAAGTATTGATTGCAAAACGTAATTAACTTGACTAGATTTTTTAAACATATATTGAATAATAATATACATATGTAGGTTGTTATTTTATTTATTTATAAAGGCAAATACAATAAATCTTACTAGAGTTAATTGATTACATAAATTCATATATGTGGGGTATAAAAACAAAGGCAGCAAAATATCCAAAATATTTTAAAAAAATGTTATGAATGCAGTCACCGAGTACAACTAATTTAAAATGTACTAAATTCTAGATTTCATGTACCTATCCCTTCCTAAATCATGTTTTCGTTAAATTTATAGGCTATGTTTCTTACAAAATTACGAGGATAACCAATGTACTGACATTATAAATTAGTTACCTTCGGTGACTGCATTAATTTTTTTTTGATATTGCTGCCTTTGCTTTTATACCGGGCATAAAGTATATCCTTAAAAGAGTTTTTCTTCGAGTTTTGGTGGAATTCACTATTTTTCATGATATTCTTAATTTATAAATAAGAGGTTAAAATTAAAATGAAATCAAAACTAAAAACTAATGTTTTTAGTTCAATAATAAGAATGATAATAATGATGGATGATGAATGTCGAATAAATACAATTAGGTAAATCAAAACAAAATTTAAGACATGCGTTTATATGCTTCCCTTGCATATATACGCAATCGATATTTCAAGATCAACCGTGCAGTATTCAAAATATTATACAAAAGTTAAAAACTAATTTTCGAGCGGCATGGTCTTCAGCTGCTTCTGCGGCTCTCGCTTGTAAGTGACGTAATTATTAACTTAATAAAAATAATGACCAAATCATGGTAAAAATTATTTAATAATGTTTTGTCATCCACTTTACGTAAATGTTAAAAGTTTCAGAGCTCTTGCTTATCGGAAAGTTGGTGAAAAATCAATTACAAGATTCCACCATACAAACAATAGACAAAGAGAGTTAAAAAAAGCGTGTTAAATATTAATGAAAGATGTAGATTCATATCCTCTTCATGGAATGATTGGACCTACTAATACTTATTCTTCTTCTTGTAGCATATCATTTCAATGGACGTCAGCTATCATTGAAGCTATCATTACTTTATTTACTGCTGCGCAGAAGATATCTACAGGAAACTGGGAAAACCCTGTCTCACGTTTTTCAGTCATGATGTTCTCCTTCTTTCAGGGCCCCGACTTCCGGAAAAATTTTCCAATGCGATGCCAGATCTCGTACTTCTCTGGATATCTCATCACATGTCCGAGATTTTGAAGTTTTCGGAATTTCATTGTTTTAATTACTTATTTTTATTTATTTTCCGAACCATACCATCTCATTTGTAACTTATTCCATCCATCTTATTTTAAGTGTTCTTCTATAGATCCGCATCTTGAATGCTTCTAGTCATCTTATAAATTCTTCAGTAAGCGTCCATGCTTCCATTCCATAAAGTAATATTGAGAACACGTAGCTTCTGACCACTGGTACAAATACTCCTGCATGAATATTATATGAATGTACATTACATGCTGTACAATTCGCATAAATTACGCCTAAGTTTGGTCTAGGGAATATTAGCTCGTGGTAAGATATTTTATCGCATTAGTACCTTGCATTGTAGGCGTCTAAACAAGTTACGTGGTAGAATTTCAATAACTGTTATCATACATTTGCAAATATTCATTTTTAACTATATTTTTACTATTTTCCTGCTAAAATATATATTTAAAAAATGTTATAGGGAGATTATGTTAATTATTTTGTTTTGTTTTTTTTTACTTATTTCTCTTCTGTTTTTTTCATGTTTTTTTCTGCTTTTTATGTTTGACATATTATTTTGAATAACTTAAACAAATCAGCAATTAAACTTGGGAACGTGCCCAAGAGCTAGTTGAGACAATTCCAAAAAAATGTAAAAAATTGTATTTAAGTTGAAAAATGTAAATTTGGAATCATAATAAACTGGATGATTACAATATCAGGAAGATGGTTGATTGGCAAAATAAGAGTGAAATTCGTGTTTTTTAAATTGAAAGTATCGTGGCACGGTTCTTCAATTAGTGATGGTTAAACCGTTATTTTAACCAGTTATTTCCTGTCCAGTTATTTGGGATTGTGTGTGACCGAATTGACGATTGATAACTAACATATAATTATTGTATAGTATCAATGGTTGTCCGTCGAACTGCAAAAAATACGTCGCCAATCATCGACTCAATCAGATACAAATCTCAAATAACTGTTAGTGCATCACCGGTTAAAATACCATCACCTTCTTCAACTTACGATGTCATTTTTTTTATTCGACATGCAAATTTTGCACTTTACTCACTTGCGACAAAAGATTTACCATCGCATATCGTACTAGTGCAACGTACCTACCTGTACACCTAAGCTAAATACCTAACTATAAAGTTTAATAATATAAGTTTTACGAAAAGCCCAAAGCTTGAGACTTTAAGCTACCGCATCTAGCTTTATTACGGCTTTTGGGACTTTTAAGCACACACTTTATGCTTTAAGATACTAGATGAAAACTTAAGTCGAACTTAGAACTTCGGACGTATATTTACATGAAAGCTAATATTTTCTTTTTTTTTTCTTTTTAAGAATTTATATTTTCAAAATTGGCCAGTCGTGATCTATCTAGTGGTTAGGAAAATTCCTCCTCCGTTGTGTCCGTAGCTATCCAAAATTCTTTTGATATGTGGTGAGATTCGTATTCTTATTAACGCGACTAGACTAATATAGATCGAATTCTTACCTAACTATGGAAATAACAAACGCACGTAACTAATCCGTACTCGTCCTTCTAGAAACCGCTCTAGAATTCTACAGTTTCGCCTATATGAGAGATAGCCGATATCGTCCACGTCCGGAGTTGGCCTAAAAGCCAATTATATGCGGCGTAGCCTAGGAATAAACGCTAGTAGCAAAACTCCCTTACATTGAACCGCCATAACTATAATACCATCGGGGTTAAAATACTGTAATATAAAACAATACAATCGTTGCCAAGTTAACGGCATACGCTAAAGATTCCGCCCGCATTGATTATCAACATCTCATAATAGCAGCTTAGAACAGTGTCAGCACAACCACATGCGGCACCCATTTATGACAGATTTACAAGATATAATAGCATACGTTATATTCAAAACACAAGTAAGAAACCTACCAATAGCGCATCCCACGTTGTCCGATCTGCTCAATCTGTTCATAGTACATAGTAGAGGAAGACAAACATATTTATATTCACAACAACTAGGCGCAACAGAGGCTCAGGGCAAGCTTTGTCTGACATTATCGCAGCCCGAGATTCTAAGGGAATGGAAGACACAGATTTGTAAGTGAAATTTAAGAAGTGTCTAACCACTTCTGTTCAAACGTGGATTCTAGATGCCCCCCCCCCCCTGTAGGGGGGAGGGGGATGCGGCCCCAGAGCATCGCCGCATCCGGTGGTTAACTCCTGTTTAGACATAACCTCCCACACTAAGCTGCAGACCAAGATCAAGCCGAGACTCTATTGCTCCTGCTGGAATCCCCCGAAGTCCTCGCTTCCCGGCGACAAACATATCAGGAAGAAATCCCGCGTCTGATATTAAGGTTTGTATATTGTCCCGCGGGGCAGTCAAATTGACTGGTGTATATGATGAGGATCCCACGTTGCGGCTACATGAGCCGGATTATTATGATGTTTACTGCTGATTAAAGGGCTGAATGAACTAACTGGGTGACTGGAAAAGACTCTCCCTTGAGCGCGTCAGTCAGAGCCATGTTAGCATCGCCAAATATAGTTGATGTGATTGATCCCACGGTGTAGTCTTATTGACTAGAGATATTAAATGATGGTAAAACAGCATGATTATTACAGTTGATTGTGAAGTTCCTGATATGTTTCTCGCTGGCCGGGAAGGGAGAACCCCGAAGGTCTCTGTATACAGCAAGTTAGAAAAGGTGGTGAATGATGAGAATGATGATGTTAGTAATGCCATCGTGCTCCTGAATGCGGTCCCGATCATAAAGTTGATTGTTAAACTGCTGACAGATCTCGTTCATTAAAGCGGTCCCGAGCATAAGTATTGATTGTCGAACTGCTACCTGCATCTTATAATTTCTCGTTCATGAGGAACGTCCTATCTCGTCCTTGAGTACGGAGTTATTACATTCACATACATTCATAACCAGAGCCCGAGCTCGTCGCACCAAGGGGACTGAAAAGACGTGAGAGGTTCTTCCCCTTAGATGTTAGAGGGGTAACCGCATCAAGACCTTCAGACCATCCTGTAATTCTTGGCTTTAAAACCCAGTCACAACCGGGTAGATACAGTTAAGATGGCCCTACCTAGTCCCTGACCTAAGGTGTCTCTCCAATCTAATCAGACTCCATAGCCGAGAACGCGCGCTCCGACATTCGACCCTGTCTTGCCACGCGAGTAGATCCAACTTCATCTTTTTCCACAATCGAAATTCTGCCTCCCAAGATCACGGGGCGTGAAAGACGTACGACTCCTCGCCTCCCGACCATGAAGAGACGAACTTCCCCATTCGGTTCTCGTTCATTATCCCATTTATAATCCCCGCGTGCCTAACCTTAAGAGTCTAGCGCCGGTAATAAGATCTCATTATGCTACGAAGGAAGTTAATATTGCACAACCGGGCGAAATACCTATTTTCCGCGATCATATTCAATTTGTAAAACGCAATAATATGTATTTATATATGTTAGTAAAACGTTTGAAATGCAGAATGCACGTACAATGACCTCGCTTCTATCCTAAAGATAATTAAGATATAAACCCGACGTTACGTCCCGACCTCAGTACTAATTTGTTTCCGCGTCCGTTACCGTCGGCTCTGAACCCACGTAATGAAATGAATAGTGACCATGTGACAATGACAAATTATATAGCACGAACATTCCATTTGATACACATAAGAAAACATCAGGAATAAATAATATTAAAGGTTCTTATCTTAGTTCTGTAGTTGGTCTGCTTCCGAGATGGCATCCTGATCCGAAGCAATATAACGGGTCCTCTCCAGAATTGAGCAATTACCAGCGCCTGTGTAGCCCTTCATTTCCCTTGTATATATATTTTAATATCAGCGCCTGTAAAACTGTATTAGATCCTAGAAACAAGAAAACTATTCCCTCTACGCCGAGCACATACAGAACATAAACCCCTTCAATCTAGTTCATCCACGGTTAAGCAAAAAGGCGAAAGAATAGTAATAGTAAAAGGTCCGAACAGAAGTTGAAGTTCTCTGTAGACTGTCCATATCCTATAGTAGCGCCTGTGTTTTCCAATAACAACCTTCCAGTCATGTATTTAACATAACGTCCTCCTTGTGTGTATGTGTGCTGCAATATCTGTCATCCAGTTAGTGATTCCCAAAATAGTGTTTTCCTTGTATATATATATATATTTCAATATCAGCACCTGTAAAACTGTATTAGATCCTAGAAACAAGAAAACTATTCCCTCTACGCCGAGCACATACAGGACATAAACCCCTTCAAACTAGTTCATCTACGCCGTACAATGATATCACATGCAGACACAAACGATATAATTACAAGTATGCTTGCGTCCCGCCGACTGGACGCCTGTGTTTTCCAATAACAACTTTCCAGTCATGTATTTAACATAACGTCCTCCTTGTGTGTATGTGTGCTTCAATATCTGCCATCCAGTTAATGGTTCCCAAAATAGTGTTTTCCTTGTATATATATTTCAATATCAGCACCTGTAAACCTGTATAGAATCCTAGAAACGAGAAGACTATTCCCTCTACGCCAAGCACATACAGAACATAAGCCCTTTCAAACTAGTTCATCTACGCCGTATAGTGATATCACAAGCAGACATAAACAATACAATTACAAGTATGCTTGCGTTCTCCCCCACCTTGGTGGAAATATTCGCATTCGTATTCACCGAATAGTAGGCCTGATATTCGTATTCATGAAGGTAGTATTCGTTGCATCAAGGTTATTATATTTACAAGTATGTTCAAGTTCCCCCACCTTGGTGGAAATATTCGCATTCGTATTCACCGAATAGTAGGCCTGATATTCGTATTCATGAAAGTAGTATTCGTTGCATCACTCTCAATAATAAAATCATATAGATAAATAATTACGGTAACTCATAAAAATATGACATTACTTATATTAAACGAACAAAGCAAAACAATCTGTCATATAAGTAAATAACGTGATCACGGAAGACCGAAGGTTAACTACCCCTGAACAAACCGCGAACTGCCCACAATAATGGCAAATGTTGTAGAAACATTTCAAATATCTAATATTGAATGAGTAAAAACAATGTCATATGAATAACTATCGCGATTACGGATGGCCGAAGGTTAACCACCCCTGAACACACCGCGAACTGCCCACAATAGTGAATAATGTTCTAGAAAACATTTCAAATATCTAATATTGAATGAATAAAACAATGTCATATGAAAAACTATCACGGCTACGGAAGACCGAAGGTTAACTACCCCTGATCTAACCGCAAACGACCCACAATAATGGAATATGTTGTAAAAAAAAACATTTCAAATATCTAATATTGAATGAATAAAAACAATGTCATATGAATAACTATCGCAATTAAGGAATATATACAATTCGAAACACGTCTTTATAAGAACTTGATAGGAACAAATCGTGTTTTCAACGATTGCCTAATGATACGCAATACAAACATGTAACGAGTTCAAATAAACCACACATTCATGTTTTAATAAAATAAATATAAAATCCAGATGCATTTTTAAAATATATTGTTTGTAAGAAACTCCTCGCACGATCTACACAAATCATATAGAAATCCGCGTATTCAATCGCCAGTATAGATAACAAAGCATTCGTTAGCATAAGAATACATCCGCCCTGAAGAACCTCTCGCACATTCCGAACCTCGCGACATTGAATATACATAATTATTCTGAAATTTTAAATCCCACGAAACACCCTTCGTCAGTAAAGTATTCCATTTTAAAGCCTTTATATCTTTGGTAATATATGAATATCAAATTTAAGTGATTTTTCATATGAACAGCGACAGAATTATATATTTCATAAGCGTTATGCAATAATTTGAATAACTATCACAGTCGCCATATTACGATTTCTTGTATATTGAATCTGAAGCGCGTATAGTAATAATTATCCCTAGGCCCAAAATACGTAACAAAACAATCCACAACATGTATCTATAATTGTTACGATCCAGAAAGTTCTAAATTGAATACACGAAAAAGGCAATAGAAATAAATAATATTGAAAATGCTTAGCTGTATCGTCGAGTGTTGCTGCCTCTGTGACTCACTGATGGTATCTCGGTCCTCTCTCCACAAGAGCCTCCGGCCAACGTTGATGCTGAAGAAAGAAGCAGATCCTCGAATTTGTATGGCTTATATAGTCTATATTTCTCGCCATTTTTGACTCCAACCGACGTGTAAAGGTCAAGTCTCTCTCAGAAAGCCGCTGATTCGCCGAATTCGTTCCGCGGATCCCCGTTCCTGATTGGCTCGCTTCATCAGAATCATATAACATAAAGCCCGCTTTACACGCCCGCGTGCAGAAATAATAACGCTCGCCCGCACCTACTTATCCGGCAGATAGATATTTTCGTATAATTTTTCAGCAATGTCTATTTGAATAGGCCAATATCGTTACACTAGCATTGATTGAAAACAATTATTATCCGTTTTGGAATAGGCTGCAACGCACATGAAATCAATTAAACCATTTAAGAGAAAATTATCTTAGGTATAAATGCGCTCTAGCGAGGCAGACAACATTTTATTCTTGCGTTCGCAGCGAGGCAGTGCGCCGGCCGTCTAGTAATGAACTCGTAGACTGACACTCATGTCTGTATATGAGTGGTTCGTGCCAGCTCTTGCCTCGTCACGTATACGTACGAGTGTGAGTAGGAAGGAAAACGAGCGCCACTGAGGTTCGGATACGGAAACCGCGCACGGCAAGGGAGCGCTGTAATCTCATTACGGCCATTGATGATTGCTACTTCCGGCACACGAGGGCATTGTTCCGGGAAACTCTACCCAGGAATAAAATGGAGGGTAGTTTTACATCCGAGCCTAAATTGCTTTGAGTTCCCCTAACACAGAGATGCGCTTTTCAAACGGAAATTTTTCAGAACGCAAATCGATAAGTCGGAGAACCCCATAATTTTCGGAGAAAACTACTGAAATTTGATAACTTGATTTAACAAAGGCTTTCTGAATTTGAGCTAACGTCATATTTTAGCATATCTAGCACACATTTACGTAGTAAAAAAACTTTTTTCTTCTGTACACCACACCGGATGCCTGAAATTCAGGTAAAAATTTTGCGATTTTTTACAAAGAGTTTTACAAAGTATTTTGATTTTTTGGCTAAATCCAAGATAATGGTCCCACTGCATATACAACGAAAATGATTATTTCACTATATTATTGAATGTGCTAATAACAAAATGAAAGATAATATACGTTTAAAAAGTAAGTATTAAATAAGATATTACATATTAAGTTTCTAAAAATGCACTGCATATTTTGACATTTCAAAAGCAATATATGAGGTTAGGTTAGGTTATTAGGTTTGGTTTGGTTAGGTTATTAGGTTTGGTTAGGATATGTTATTAGGTTTGGTTTGTTTAATTTAGATTACGATTATTTCAGTTAGATTAAATTACATTAAATTATGTAGTGAAATACTTATTTTCATTGTGTGAAGAACGGGACCATATTCTTGGATTATTCCGATTTTTTTGGCACATAAAATGGTCGTCTTTTCTGTCTCGGACAAACGTGCGCTGGGGAATGTTGCATGTCATTCACGGCAGTGGTGTTCCCCGGGAATGGACATAATGCGGTCAATTTGTATTTATTTTCAAAAAATTTCCGATAAAATAATTGTTTAATATCTTTCTTAAAAAGTGTCATTAAAAAAATCTAAATATTCAATCATTGCCTTGAAAAAAATTCCCGATTTCTAACTATTTTATTTTATTTATTCATAAGAAACTAACGGTACAGATTAAACATGACTCTTGAGTAGTATAGAGACCATCTTACAAGTTTCCACAGAATTGACATGTTATATATTAACATATAGCAACAATTACTTAAGTTATACATCAAAAAATAAAAAAGTGAAATAATTTATATAAATTAACTTTGTAAACACCACTTATTTATTGAAAAAATTCAACATGTTTCGAAACCAATGGCTTCGTCGTCAAGATAACAAAAATGAAATTAAAAAATCGAAGTATAGATCAAAATATTAAAAAGTTATATATGGAAAATGATAATAAAAAGTACCTGCTTAACATGAAATAAAAATAAATACATAAGTTAGGTACTTTTTATTATCATTTTCCATATATAACTTTTTAATATTTTGATCTATACTTCGATTTTTAAATTTTATTTTTGTTATCCTGACGAAGACGCCATTGGTTTCGAAACATGTTGAATTTTTTCTATAAATAAGTGGTGTTTACAAAGTTAATTTATATAAATTATAATTATGTCACCACAAAATAACAATTTTGCTATATTTGAAGAAGAAGAAAAAAAAGTGAAAGTTTTAAGTTACGAACAAACTATGAAATTCAAAGAATTAAAGGTAAAAAGGGAATAAGGAATCAAAATCTAATAAAACTTAGTTTTTTTTTTTTTTTTAAAAATAGAGATGCGAACACGGAATACGTGTCACATCAATATTCTTACTATTTTCAAACTAAGCTAAACGCTTGTGCTATGAAAATAGGACTAACTTGCTAGTCTGGGCTGAGATTCGAACCCGCGACCTTTGGATCACGAGGCGAGTGTCCTAACCACAAGACCAACAAGCTACTCAGTTGAATTTTAATATCCAGAAATACGTCTTCTGTACTATTATTTTTAAAATATAATTTTTTACTCTCTCACTCTACTGCTTACCTACTTATTATAATATATTTATGTGCTATGATATCTTTAAACAAATTGTAGAAAACTTTGTTAACTTTGCCTGTCTCGACACAGATTTTTCTTGTAATCCAACCAAAATTTGTATTATTTAATAAATAAATAAATACACCAATATAATGCTCAATAGTAAAACATTATCTATGAAATTATTAAGGTTATTTTAATATTTATTAAAAAATAAATGACATATTGGAAATGATGATGAGACGTTTTACTCGAGGATTTAACTGACAATATCATACCTACTAAAATACGCCTATTATTATTATTATTATTTTTTATTATTAAATTATTTTTTAATTATTAAATTATAATAAATAGTTCTAAGAATTGGTCCCCATAGGGATGATTAATTATTTAAGGATATATCATAGAACTCTCACAGAGGCGAAGCTACTTAGATATGAGAAAAGTGGATGGAAGTCTCTTAACGATGACTCAGGGCTTATAACCTGTTACAATTCCATCGTAAGAACATATTTGTTTTAACCATATATTTTAAATAATCTTCAGCAACATAATTACACTGATTTGTTTTGAAACGGGTTTAAAAAAAATTGTATTCTTACAATATACAGTTATAGCTGTACTTAATTTTTCGCATGAATTCCAAAGAAGTTTTTATTTCTGTGGAAGGAATAAATTTATTTAGAAGCTCGGGACTTTTCTTCACTCGATTTACGTAGTTTATATGGTTCAGTGTGAACAATTCTCGGAGGGAAAAGATTTATTCCTTTCTTTGTGTAAAAATACATACTCGAACGTCACTGAGTACGCCACGTGACATATTTTACAAATACTGTACGAAATACCACAGCACTGTAGCATAAAATACTTTTATCTAATAAAAAAATGTTAAGGCTGGACATTCACTGCAAATGCATATTTCGGCATTTTCATTTTTAGGAAAATAAGGGTTTTTATTATTCATTTATATCAGAATGTATACTCTAGACTGCAATTTTTTTAGGGCAATAACTAAGATAGAACCTCTGTTATTATATCAAAGTATTATATAAACTGTACACTATTTACAATAATTAATAAAATATAAGCATTAATCGACAAGCCGCGGCCAAAAAATCGTTTTTAGTGTCCTAGGCGGCGCTAATTTTTAATGAACATTTATACGTACGCAAAATGTGTTTTTTTTATTCGTATAAAGTGTACTTCATTATCTAGAATCCGTACTAAGTAAAGTAAGAAATATTCAATATTAATAAAATTATATTGTTTTAAATTTGCGTATTTTCTTGATTTTAAAACGCTTTTTATTTATATAAAGAGATAATTTTAAACAGTATATTCTGTTTATTCCCGTATTTTGAGACTTTACTCACTTAAACATTTTGTTTGTAATGTACATATTATCAATAAATAAATTGAATTGAATTAATAAAAACACATAAATTAATATTTAAAAATAAAAATTCCAAAGTATGCAATGCGCCAACAAATGACGCCGCTGCCGAAAGCATTCTGTTTTTTTAATTTTTTTATTTATTTTATTTATTCATGGGAAACTAACAGTACATATAAAATAAGATTACACATGATTATTGAACAGTATGGAGACCATCTTACAAGTTTCCATAATAAAAACTCATATTTTCGTAAAAAAAAAACGCCGAAATATACATTTGCAGTGAACGTGCCGCCTTAATGAGCGGGCGCCTCAATAAAATTCGAAATACACTCTCATTTTTACATTGTGTTTCATTTACTCTTTGGTGGCTTCAAAGTCAAGAAAATTTTACATGCAATCCCTTGGCAAACAAGTCATCTTGTATTAATGTCATAATATTCATAATACTCTGGTCGATTTTCATTAATTCACGATCTCTTAACAATCATGTCTTTAGTACTGTTTTATAACATTGTACACTTTGTAAATTTTGACGTGACGAATAAAACATAATATAAATAAATATTATTCTTAAAATTGGTAGAAATCAGTTTGTTTCACACACTAATTCATATTAATTTCTTAATTAAAAGTATTCGAATATTAAATTTAATTATTTTACCGCTACAACGTCCTTCATCATAGAAATTTTATGCATACATAAATTAGTACGTCCGATCTATTTTGCGTTAAAATTAAAATTTTGAGAATAGGGATGATATGCGAAATTTAATGCGTTGGTTTATATTTTTGATAAATATTTTTTCTTTTTTTAATACTTTTTGAAAGCCAAACGTTTTAATAAATATAATGGTTACAGATATTATTCTTTAAATTAAGCTAGTAATATAAAAGAGTTTAATATATCCATTAACTGCTATTTTCACATCTCATTCATTTATTATAAGCGTAATTCTAAGTATTTCTGCCAGTCACGGGAGTCTATCTGAAACTTTTATTTGTTTTTGGATTAAAATATCGGGCTATAGTAGCTACCGACAAGGAAAAAGTCTTCCTAGTACGAACGTGAGCGATTTAAATAGCCGAAATTGAACAGAATATTCGAGAAAGTGATCGATGCAATAGAAACATCGTGATAAAAAGTATTATTCGAGTATTTAGTGCGAATTAAGAAATTGGATAGTGGTGTGTTCAATTTTCTAGAAATATTTAGTTACTGTCAATTAAAGAACAGTATTCTGACTAAATTTGTGTCCAGTAATCATGCGTAATACATTAATGTTTCAATTGTTCTAGCCTTTCATTTGCCTCCCGCCGCCACGTCCCGTGGCAATTTAATACTTGATACTCAACCATGGTGCAGTATTCTGGTTGAGTTAAATAGACATGATCGTGCATATTTTGTTACATAAATTTATTAAATATACTTCTATCATTTATTTTATCTCCGTACCCCTTCAAACGATGACAATAGAGTGCTTCCGATCACAATATTTAAAAAAAAATTATTTCCAGATTTCTTCCACTTTGTGTTAACTTCTCACTCTAATATTTGTTGTGAAACTCTGATTTTCATAACGATTGATATCATAATTGGGTTATGAAACGTAATATGTTTGTATATATCGTGTAAAAATTTGTGCAAATGCAAACGCACGATGACTGATGTTAGTTTTTTTAATTGACAGCCTGGTAATCACTTAAATTTATTACTTGATAAAATAAATTCACTATATTTTAGAATAACTGCTTAATTACGACAATTGTATGCTTGTTCTCTCAGTATTAAGATGTAATGTGTAGATAGTTTAGATATTTAGAAATAAGTTACTGGACACAACCTTTACCTGGATCACTGGTTTGTTCGACTAGTCTCTGATAACGCTTTAGACGACGTTATCCGCTTCATTGTCTATCACAAGGATTAATAGTTTGCTATATTTTCTCCTGTTTCTTTGGCTAACTATCAAAAACACTATTCTGACTTTTCAGCGCAGCCGCGATACAATTTATAGGTATCGAATTTTTCGATCCTTCTGGTATATATTCGCGTATTCGATCGGCTTCCAGATCTTTCTCAAACATTTTAAAAGATGCAGACTTTTCGGAAACATTCAATTAAGTGCAGCTCTTCTCGATTTTAGAATGTTTTTTTACAATTGCTCTATTAATATTGATAAAAAAAAGTTACTTACTTTTACACCTACCCAATTATACTTGTATTTATAGGTAGTATTTTCAAGGTTAGTTGTATGTTGCCACTATATTTACTACCTTTTTACTCAGTATTTAAAAAATTCCATATAACTTATTTTGTGAAATATGTTTCAAAAATATTTCAAATTATTTTATCACTACAGAAGGCAATCAGATATTTAATATAATAAATACCTTATCAAAGAATTTTTCCTGTTCAAATAACCTTTCAATTACGCATAAATAAATTGATGGAGAAAATCCACATTGTTATTAGATTAAATCAAATTTCTACCGTCAGATGTTTGAGTGTTTTCTTAAACAAACTTATTGAGAATCATTACTTAGCCTGGAACGGCTCAAGGAACCGTGATTCGAGAAATATCTCTACAGCCGGGTAGAACGCACGTGCAAGCTTTTAAAACAATTAGCACGGAATGTCGCAGGCTCTTAACAAAGTTTTAAGTTGTTACGCGTGTTGAATGTTGTTCATTTTATACGCATGGAAAACGTGATAAATATTCCATTTTAGATTTCCATTTTCAGGAATTCTGAAAATGATTGTCTTTGTACATTGCTGTTTCACGTTTGAAGAAAGAACTTACAAATATATATCTGAGGAAATAGGATCGCAGGCCTCACTCACAAATTTAAGATCTTAGAGAGGGGACTTTTCTCGGAATGTCCTTGCGGAATAGAATTAGAAATGAAGACATTCGCTGTAGGACCAAAGCAGATAGTATTGTCCGCCGAATAACAAAGCTGAAATGGTACTGAGCTGGGTACCTTCACGGAAGGAACGACAACTCTCGAGGTAAAGTGTTAGAATTGAGATCCTAGCTACTGGACCAATGTCAAAAAAATATTGTGGGAATTTGCTGCATCGGAGGCAAATTATAGAAAAGTAGCGGTTATTAAGACAGGCTTTATATACCTAATACATTTATTTATTTATTATTTAAGTACGAATTGTACTTCGTGAATGGTTGCTGATTGGATGTATTCTAGCAGTTTCTAAATTATATTTTTAATTACTGACAAACAAAAATCAGGATAAATTTATAATAATTAGTATATAAGATATCTTTATAGGTATATTCAATAAATGTAGAATAACGTGCAAGAAGGAAAAAGTTTATTGAAATTAATAAACTAAAGCAAAAATCGCCACCTACCAAATAAACTGTAAGTTTCTTTAATGAGCAAATTAAAAAAAATATAAACTAATAAAAAAAATGTTATCACCAGAGTTATTAGATTTTTTCGATTTATCCTTTACGTGATTCATTTAATTTGTTTTAATTATCAACGTACTTAATGCTAAAAATTTACCTAATTGCTCGATAAAAATATGTTTTTATTCAAATATGAATTATATTATTAATCTATAACATATTATTAAATATTTTAAACAGATTGTAAAGAAAAGCAAAGTAAATTATAATTTTTTTAAATTATAATATAAAAATTATTTAATTATATTTATTTAAAAGAAGATACCTAAACCAAAAACTGGATTTAGTGAAAATCCATCATGTTGTAACCAATGTATTATAATTTGATAAATATTTGATAGGCGACCATAGCGTGCTGCCCGAGCCATTACGCGCTCATTGTATGTCACATTCTAATTATCTAAAGTTGTAATTCCAGCTTCATTCTAGAAATTTACGGGTATTACAGACACACACACAGACGTCCATAGGCTTTTAAGGCAGAATAAAAATATTAATAATACAATATTACTATATTATAATTAAAATATCCCGAATTTATTTCTAAGTTGTTAATTAATTGGTTCTACTTCAAAATAAAAATTGAAGCATATTCTAATAATGACTTCTTATAATCTGTACAAAAGGTGATTTATATATCTAAATATAATAATTTCGCTGTCTGTCCGTCTATCTGTCTGTCTGTCTGTCGACGTAACTTTGTGTAACGTCTGTAATTTCGTTCGAAGTTATGGCTAAAATATAAACTAAACGGCCTGAGACGGGGCTTGAACCCCGGGCCAGCAAACCCAAACCGGCCGCTTAACGTATGTTGCCTCCGCCGAGCCTGCGGGACCGATCAAAAATACAGTACATGTAGGAATCAGCAAAGACGCGAACCATTTCATATTCCGCCCAACACAGTCGCCAGGATTTAAAATAGTAGGTATCATTAACTGCCGGCAGAGGAAATATTAAAAAAATGTTCAAATATTTTGAAAAAAGGCGTTATAACTATTTCAAGGATGCTGGCTATAAATAAGTAAATACTTAGTCTTTTGGAATCAGCATGTAAAAGTACCTTCCTTTTTGATGGGTTACAGGTAGTATCATATATATGTCTAAATAATCTTTTGAAATATGTAAATATTCCATAAGACTACCTCAATTAATATAAGGTAATTTTTATTTTCTTTTTCTTTATTTATTATTCTCTTATTTTTTTTTTATTCGAATATTTATTATTATTACTCAGGTACAAATATCTAATTTCTCACCTCCGGGTTATCTAGTCGCTGAGCAATTTAATAACTTTTACCACTTTAATACACCAGCAACACGAGAAGTGGACTAACCCCTCGTAGAGATATTATGAGAAATTCATGTTGGAGATTTCTCATGTAGAAATTTTCTCGTATATAATGGGACTCGTAAATCGTTTCAGCTTGACTAATGTGGAGACAGAAACCAACATTTACCAATTATGTGCACCAAGGCAAAACCATTTTGCATTTTGTATTTTAACACATGGATTAAGTACAGATCACACTTCATACATTTGAATATTGCACACATACGTTAAACAGTTTTTAAAGCCTTTTCCATCTTCTCGAATTTATTAATAATTATTTTTTAATTTTAGTAATGTATAAAATTTATTGCCAAAAAAGTTGTCAAACAAAGAAAAGTCTTACTTATAAACAATTGACGACAAATACAATAATTACGAATCTAGCAGTCTTAGTACATATTGATAGTGATCTGCAACAGTTAGATTCTTGAACGAAAAATCATATTTTGAAATAATTTTAGCAGTTTACTGATGGTGGGTTTGGTGGTGACATCTGATCTATAAAGATTTAAGCCATCAAACCTCCTTACAGATCCATGGAAAAGGTTTGCGCTGAAGTAAGGGTAAATAAGGTATTCGTTTGGTTTGGTTTATTATACAAGTCTTAAGGTTAGCGTCTTACAATAGAGCGATAAAAATATAGAATCTTACAAAGGCTTGCTGTTATCATTAGCCTCTTTTATATGTCTTCTTTTATTCCGTAATTTTTCTCGGCGCTGGCAGTTTGGTGTTGCCAGTCGTAAGCGTCTGGAATGACGGCTTAAAAGTTTGCAAAGTATTTTTATTGTTGCAATAATTCAACCAAAAATCATTCAAAATAACATTAAAAATGGTATTTTTTCTATGAAGCTCAATCGTCGTAAATTAAAATAAATTTGTTATTCACTGTAGGTGTGTCCATTTCATTCATTATAAAGTTTTGTCGAATACTTATAATTTATATTTCAAGTATTTTCCATGATATCGAATTATAATATTATAATCGAATACTGTCAGCTTTGACAGTTCGAACTAATTTTTTATGTACCAGTAACATGAATAAGAGATGATCAATATTATCAGAAAAATAATCTACGTATAAGACATAAGATTCCGTAAGATTTTAAAGAAGGGTACGCTACTTTGGTATTTCTTACTATGAATAAGAACAACCTACATTTGTTAGATGCAATGCACATACAAATATATTTATTTTGGTACGTAAACCTTAATATTCATTCGAAAAATATTGCGGTTAGATATTTTTTAATAAATATATAAAATTAATTTTGTTTTTAACCGCGTGAGTTTACTTAATAAACCAACCGGAAAAATTAAAAATGTTTTGGAAAAATCCTTCATCAGAGTGATGAAGGAAAATTTTCCCGAAACCTGTGTTGGCTTAATAAATAAACTCAGAATTTTAAATACAAAGTTAATTACATTAAATACAATAACTGAACATTTATTTAGGGTTATTCAATTTCCCAGTTCAAAAAAACTCATTAATTTTGTACCTATTTCGTTATTCCAAATGATATAAAAAAGAACCAAAATTGAACACTTTTATCAAATCACTATTTCTCAGTTTACTTCCTGAAAGATTATTTATATTTTCATTTATTCTATGTGCTGCACCAAAACCTACAGGGGACTTTGTTTACTTCTATATTTTATCTTCGATCCTCTATGGTTCCCGCGGGAATGTAAAAGCCATAGTCTCATAAAATATAAGCACAAAAGTGGAAAAAAATGGCGTAGTATTTTTTACGATAGCGCATTATTTATCTACAAACCTGTAACCTTTCAGTTTTTGGTAGATAACTCAGCAATGCCCTGAAAGATACTGAAACAATACGAGAGGGGATCGTGAAATCTTTGGGGCTTTCTGTTAATGATTAAAGAAATTGAAATAAATGAGATACCTTTTTGTTTTATAAACCAGCTACCCCTACCTAGACCGTTATATAGACCTAAGCCTTTGACCATTGAACGGGAATCTAACATAAACTATACATAGTTTCCATCCTTTATAAATGATTAAATTAATCCCTCAATAAACATATTATATTGTAAAGAAATTATAAAGATACAAAATAATATAAAAAAATTATATTAAATAAAAATCTGCCACTTACTAAAGAAGTTCAGTATATTAAAACAACGTGAATTTAACCACCCGTTTGGGAAAAAATTGTTCATCGTGGTATTAATGAATGCTCAATGTTTATAACTAACGATGTTATTAACATGCCTGAATCGCATAGTAATATCCAAAAATTAAAATAAATATATTTTAATGACGAGTCAAATAAACATTTATTTAATACATTATTTAATAAAAATACGACTAGCCAATTTTTATGTACCACACAGATGGAGCCAACTAATATTGGTTATTGGCGTAGAGTTTTAATAGGAAATAAATTTTAATTTTAAATACCTAAACACCTACCATAAATATTATTCCTGCATTTTACAAAAATAAATATTCGAAAACTTTTCATAAATTGAAAAGTCAAAGCTTATTTATTTTAAAATCCTCAAGTTTATTGACGTTGTTGTAAATATTATACCGCGTTATTGGAAAAATAGGTCGAAACTTCGAATTGAGTAAAAGAATTTATGAGATGTTTAAACAATCAAGATTTCTCAGAATTTTCAAATCACTTAATGGAAAATAAATTATTAATTTCGTGTGAATTTTCGATACAATTTGAGATTTTCTATTTTATGTGTAAACAATAATCGGATAAATTTAATCAAGTCCCTAAAAAAGTTTCCAGTAATTTCGTAGTACAAAGGTCGTATTCACAATGTCTTTATTTTTACATTGTTACAATACTGGAATTATTTTTTTTTATATAATTGAGTTTTCTAATCAAAAGATAAGAATTTTATATTTAGGTTGGTTCTTATTATCCCGATCTAGGGGAAATCGGATGACATACAATTAAACCCCTGAGGCTAAATACAAAATTGCTTTTATAATTTTATAAAATGTCTAATCACAATGCTATTGCATCAAGTATAAAAGAATAACAAACTTATTTTTATTATAATTTTGCGCGAAAAACAATAATGTGTACGGAGATAGAAATATATGTACATAGTACATATATGTGTCTAATGTTGCGTTCCTAAAATAATGTAGACAAACGATTACCCCTTAAGGCTTTAAATCCCCTTCAAAGTCTGCTTTTTCCATTGCCTCGTACGAGGAAAACACCCGGTTCTTGTATTTTCCTAAAAGATTTACGATTTTCCCTGCACTCCTACGGAGGGCGGCGAGCGAGCAGCAGGCGGAGGGATGAAAATTCAAGCTATGGAGAGTTCACGGAAGGGTGGGTTGACCTTGCGTAAATGACTATTTGATTTTCTTCGTGGGGTGAGTTATTTTGAGGAGTTTGAATGGAGTCAAGGCCAAAGTAATAATTATTAGGCCATCATGATATTACATTTTATCTGTAATATATTTATTTTTTTATTACAGAACAGAATATTTTGTAACACACTATAAATTTGTAAATTGTCGGCTTTAAATTTTTTAAAGTAATTATCTTTATTAAATCCTGATAACTATAACTTTTTTATGGTTTTTTAACGGTTTACTTAGTTGGTAGATTCAATACCCCAAAGCAATAATGAAAGAAAGATTTTCACCCCACCAGGAGAACCTTATGGTGTATTATATTGTATGGCACAGCATGTGAAATAGGTAGAGTAAATATGGTAATTAAATAATAGTTACTATTAATGGATTGGGTTTTATGGTATACTTTTACAGGAGAAATCATTAACAGGAATATTGCTCGTTACTAGTCATGAATGAATCGTGAACGATCATGGATGGAATGAATCGAAGGTACAAGGTGCAGAATAAGTTCAGCTAGCTGCCCGTTTCTGGCCGATTAGTCGGACTCGCTACCTGTTATGGTTAAAGCTTGATGTGACTCTTGATCGTCGTTCATTTATTTACCAATAAAATGCAACAAAGTTCACATTTAATCATTTATATTTTATATTTTTAAAGCGGCCGATTTCGAAGTTCTTTTCCCCGAAACCGGTAGACAAGCAAATTTAAATTTCTAATACTATATTTTCGTTTCAGTATATCGTCAAGTCAATAAATTTGGATGGTTCTTAAAATACTTACATGTATATGCATAAATTCTCTGCTTCTGACAATGAAGTCAATTGTGAAATTGCATTTGAGTTTTATTATTTTCAAAAATAATTACAATTTTAACGAGATTTTTTTATTTAGATAATTGATATGAATTTTTAAAATTTGTTTTTCTTTTTATTCAAGCCATAAAACGCATATAGCGACGCACATTACCAAAATATCAAGGATTAAAAATCACATATTTTTATTGTTATTTCTACAAGAATCGAACTCACAATTCCCGGTATGAAAACCCATTGTCACCACGATGGCCGCTCCATATATTTGTATTATATTGCTTGTTTTACTTTGTAGATGCGCTTATTATTCAAACAAGCTGTAATTCGTCAAAAATAACGGAACATTGGTTAATGCCCTAGTATATTTTAATAGCATCGTTTTGGTGATATACGAAGAGGCGGGCGTAGCGACATGCGTTAATCGCCAGGTTCGAATTTGGTGGGTTCAAGCCACATCTCCGGCCGTTTTTTTAGCCGTAAATTCGATCATAATTACGGACAGATAGATGGACGGACGGAGAGACAACGAAATTATTATGTTTGATTATTTTGTGTTTTTATTTAATATTCACTTACATTTGATTAATGTAAGTGTATATACAATTATAATATACTTTTGTAACAAAAAAAGTGTTATACGAGTATCTTGGCCTGACAGGTACGATTGAAATAATACTTCTTCGGGCCTCAAAGAATCACTCCGTTTATTTGTGTAAAGCAACGTAATAATAACAAGCGACCGTGGAAATCTGACCTATGTCATTGTGTTGGCGCCCCTTTTATCTCTCGGCTGAACCGAGGATGTCGACACCATCAACCTCACTCATTGGTTATTGATGACGACATCAATTTTACTATGAATCAGTTACCGACTGAATGAGGACATTTTGTTAACGACCAATTAAAGGACAGAAAAATCATCTCACGCGAAACCCCGCGATCTGTCAAATTACCCATATCTTCGATACCAAATAGTAAATATAAAACCTCTTTTTGTGAATGAAAAAATACATACGGCCCGATTCTGAAAATAACAATAACTAATAATCAATGTTTCTTACAAACGTATTAATTTCTTCATCCACAGTGTCCCGATGAAATATCATGGCTAAACTTGTCATAACCGCGTCCGGCGTTACCGCATATTCAAATCTTCCCATCTTGACATTTTTTGACACATATGTTTGGATCTTTAAGATCTTTATCCCATCACTTAACAGACGATAATAAAAATTAAAAATAAACGAGACATAGCTTTACATCGGTGTTTGTTTCTGTAAGTTTCTATGTGAGATAGATATAGAGGGAGGGAGAAAGATGTAAATTGTTATCTGTTAAATGTCAAGATGGGAAGATTTGAATACGCGGTAACGCCGAACGCGGTCATGACAAGTTTAGCCATGATATTTCATCTGGACGCTGTAGATGAAGAAATTAATACCATTGTAAGAAACAATCTTTCTTATATCATATTTTAATACAGTGTATTTGAGCCGTACAATTACAAAATCCGCTCTGGACATTATTAATTTTTATTATCGTCTATTAAGTGTTGGGATAAAGATCTTAAAGATCCAGACATTGTTATTTTCAGAATACGAATGATAGTCTTGGCACGTGATAGAATTTTCGACATTTATGGAATGAATTGAATATCTGAATTAAAATTTGAAAATTATGGAATTTAAACGATGCACATTTGAAAAGATCAGAGCCGATAAAAGAAAAACTGAAAAAAATCGCGTTGATCTAGAAATGGTAAAAAAACAGTTCCCGGTAAAAAGCGTAAAAACACGGTCACGGTGTGGAAAGTTTTTGTTTCAATTGCGTGGAATGTTCCCTAATAATGTGGGGATCCCGTGTTATTGCCATCGCAAACCATTCCCGAGTATCTCCTACTCGGTTACCGCCGCCTTTGTTCTTCGTGCGTGATAAATAAATTACAATGCTACGTACAATAAAAGTTGTAAATCTAGGGATCTGTGAGATTTAGAGTGTGCGCCACACGCCACGCGGAATCTGGGGGATCCTTGGCTGAACTTGGTACACGATATTTTATATAAAAATACAATGACACCAAATTCACTTTTTATTTTTGAAACTGATAAAAAATCTGCTTTGGGTTCACGCAATTATTTAAACAGTGAGAAATTACACAAAATCAAAAATTCTTTTTTTTTAAATCTGATCTTTTTTGTACAAAATTATATTACATACCTACAATACCAGAAATAGGAATTAAATATGTACCATTTAAGAAAAAAAGTGTATACAGAGAATTGTCTAATGTACAGAGGTGTAAAAACATATGATGAGATGCCAGAAAACATGAAGAATATAAATAAGATGAATGAATTTAAAAACAAATGCTGTAATTGTTGTAAAAATAGTATAGAATTGTAGAGAATTAGATTTATTGTATATTATTTTATAGATTGTATCAAAGATTAGATCATATTATAAGATGTATTATATTATATTATAGATTGTGTCATAGAGTAGATTAGATGTTAAATTTAAACATGTAGGTTATTATGGATGGTATATAAATAATAGATATTAAAGAGTTAAAGTTATTATAACGGTCGTTAGACGTATTTAACTGTAATTTCGGATATTTTATGCGCACCGTATGTATTACTGAGAAGCGAATCTCGACGTTTCGTTGGATACTTATCCAACGAAACGTCGAGATTCGCTTCTCGGTAATACATACGTTGCGTATAAAATGTCCGAAATTACAGTTAAATAAGTTATAGATTTTAGATGTGTAAAAAGGTTAAAAAAATAAAATGTTAATATACAGGAGTGTAATATTAACCAACATAAGAAATAAATTTAAAAAAATAATAATCTAGCCTAGCGTAATTTAACTTAACTTTACCTACTAAACTAAACCTACCTAAACTAACGTAGCCTAACTTGTGAGATTTTTGCCGGTATAAAATCACCATAAAGAAAAAAAATTAATGTGAAGTTTTGAATGTGTGCAAGATTCCTTTGTGTAATTTAAGTACCTAAATGAGTATTTAATTTCTTCTTTTACGCGAATAATTTCATCTTGACACCCTTCTCTGGATACTTAAGCACTAAAAGATGCAGAAGATGGAAAGGATTTATTTTCTTGAGTTTTATTATAAAATATTTTCATTAAAAATAAATGTTAATGTACTTAATTTTTCAATATAAAATTGATTCATTTATCTAAAGTATATTATTCCTTACTTATCAAATGTTAAATATAATGTCGTCTCCAATATTTAAGAACATACAATAAAATTGATAGGCACGTATGAGGTTACCATATAACAGATAAAGCATTAAAAAATACAATTAGAATAATTCACACGAAATAAATGACAAATAAAATCAATAAACTTTTTTATTGATTTTATATTAAAATGTATATTTGTATGGTGAGTAAAATTATAAGTATGTGTATTATATTGAGTTTCACGAAGTTTAAAAAAATTTTTTTCGTTCGTTTTTATTCTTCCATTTATTTTTCTTCTTCTTCTCTTTTAGCCCGTGTCCATACCTCTCTTAATGACCGTAATTCATCTTTATTATCTGCCCTTCGCATCCAACTATTTCTTATCCTCTTTCTTTAATTCCAAGCTGAGGATGATCTATATTTCTGTTTCCAGTAGGGGGCCTCCATTCTATCTCTTTTTCACTGCATCATTTGTCATGGTTGCTGTATCAGTTTTTGGCAAAATTTTTCCTGTACTTTAGTCCTACTGCGAATGCCTACCTATCTGACTAGTACTTAATAAACCTATACTGTTTAATTCATCCATACTATTATACTTACTTCGCATCTATTCAGTATGCAGTTGAATCCATCAATTAGTTCAAAGTGGGTGTTTCTCTCTGCAATCTCTATGCAATCTAGGCGGGGATAGTGAATAGACTATAATGATGTAGTTCCAGCATAGAAATTAATATTTGCTACTAAATCTGATTTAGCATAATAACGCCAGATTAGCAACAGTTGGCAGAGCGATTCAATATTTTTTACATACTGTATCAGCTTTTTTTTTGTTTGCAGTGGGTGGATTTTTTTTCGGAATGATTTTTCAGATTTAAGAATTTTTATAAATAATTTATGTAACTCTTTACAAGTTGTGTAATAAATGTTGTGATGGTCGACATAGAGATAGATTTAATAAATTTAGAAAATCTTAAAATAATAATATTCAAAAAAGTCAAGTATGGACATCAAAAATATATTTCTTCTGTTTGGAATCGGTTAAAAGTAAAAGCCTGATATATTTCTTCTTAAGATTCTATGTATTACAAGAGGCTAACAAAATATTGAATATTCAGCTATACAAGTAATATTTCTTAGATCTTTATTATACCATAGATATAATTCTGTGTTAAATTAATATCGTTTGCCAATCCTAATAGACTCGACCTTGTGAGTAGGTGCGAACGAGCCTTTATTATTTATGAATCAGAACAGTAAGTCTCGCGTGTAGCGGGTGCTTAACTATTATTTTAACGAAACGGACCAATCACAGGCGCGCTTTGCCTTCGACGGGTTGAGCCGGAGGCGTCCGTCCTGATGACTGAATCCGGCCAATGGCGAGCGCCGGCGGTGAGGTCATCGCTCATAGGATGAGTCACTGCACTAGCGTGGATTTCGAAGATATGGTGCAATCGAGAGTATAAAAGGAGCGAACACGATATACTCAGCCCCTTCAGTTCGAGACCAGACTTGCGAGCGGGAGCGCTGCCCGACAGACTACCGACGGAGCCCCGAGTTCCAGATCATCAGTTGCGAGCAAAGGAGCTGCCAGCTTGAGAGAAAGCGGGTCTTGCAGCGGCGAAGTATAGAGATTCCACCATCCCGCAGCACCAGAAGGAGGATTCCGCCACAAAGAGTAACAGATAAGGATCATATTCATATTATCTATTACGGTTAATTATTTTCACTATCGAAATGTATTTATTTTGGGAATATTTGAGTTCGGAATAATTGTGTAATTAAATATCACGATTGCTTGTGTGATATTGGTTCAAATCGTACGAGAATTCCTTCCAAACGGATGTATTTTTATGCAAAGCGAATTTCATACCGTTTATGCTGAAAATTGAATACACGGAGTTCTATATGAATTACTTAGTAGCATTATAATAATTACTGTATTGCGTAGGTATTGCGCAATCATTACACTCGGTCTACAACTAACTCTTTATGAATCGAGTACCTCGGTATATTCAGCTTAATAAGTGGCTTCAGAATGACGAGTAAAGGACAGAATGGGGAGATCTAACTAAAGATTGGGGATATCTGGTTTGTGTTAGCCTAGCTGGCTGAGGGGTGGATGATTGCCGGCACTTGGGCGTGGAACCCGCACAAGCCCCTGCAGGGCCCCTTAAAGGCGGGGTCCTCCTTGTTGCTCGGGGTCGTCAATAAACCGACCACCTAACCTCATCTGGCGCAAACTACTTAAACCAACAAAAAGGTTCCCTTTGTCTTTGGAAGGATTTCCATGCTTGAATGCTGTAAAACCTTGATAGAAAACGTTAACTTCTATTTCGTCCTCTGTAAGAAAGACAGGGCCAGAATAAATATAAAAATCATTCACTCATATGGAATAGCTGGGATATTATAAATATGTTACTAACACTCTAACATTTGTCCAAAGTAAATGTTGCAAGATGCAGAATCGTGGGACGCCGCTCTGAAAAGGCATAATGAGATTGCACAATAATTTGTAACATCGCTGACTATGCCCGCAAAGGAGGCTAATGTCGTCATCAATTTGTACCAAAAGAGTACGTGATTCTTCAAACACCGGCCTAAAAGAAAGGCGCCTCAAGACAACACACATCATCAGAAACTCGTACCAAAAGAGTACGGCCTTCTCAATTATAAGCCTAAAAGAGAGGCGTCACAGGATCACATCTCGTAAAGAAGAGATAGAGTCTCGGGATGCAGTAAGTTCCGGAGGAACAAGGGGGGCCGTTTAGTCACTTAGGAAGTCGGCCACCGGGTTTAGGCGGGCGCGGAGCCTCTACCCCTCTCAGCAGAGATGCTGAGGGTTTAAAAAACCAAAATTTAGCATTCAAAGAAACTATTATTTCATATAAACTCACGGGCTGTTGTAGAATCCTTTCGAACAAACCATCCCCGAGACCTTATCTACTTATTTATAAAGAAGTTTCGCTTCAAAAATGTCGTATTTCGTAAATAGCAAATATATGTATTATTTTCTCACGGAATTAATATGAACAGGTTCATGCACGTCTAGGACGAAACCATTCAAGGTAAGAATTTGCTAATACAAAGTGTTTATAATTATTAATTTCAGTGTTATTTAATATGTGTGAATTTTTCCCTTTGCGCCGTTCGAACGATTTTACTGGTTTGTCTCAAATCGAAAATGTTTTATTTCTAATACACGAATTCTTCTGGTGAACGTATTTTATTGTAACATAAATGTATAGATTATTAGGTTCGTTAGATGTTTTATTACGTAATATTATGCAATTGTTTCCACACTGCTCCTATAAAAGAATTTGAAGTTATTACGATACACAACGGGGTCCTTCATCCATTAGACGATTCATGTGCCAATTCAACGACGTATTACGAATAGTATATATTGTATTTATCGAAATTTAGTCGCATTTATTATTTCTAGTGAGGTTTTTAGTATTGGTTCCAGGCGCCATTATGAGGCGGAAATAGTTCATATTCATAGCCCGACTGCAATAGGTATTTTTGTCGCGTAAGAGGTAGCACTTTTAGGAATATAACTGTGTTTTATGTTTCGTCCCTGACGGACAGGATGGTATAGCTGTGGCTATTTAGGTAATATACTTAGTAAATGCAAAGGGCATTAGGTATTATCAATATAGTATGCGAACCCAAGATGTTAGAAATATTTTTAGTTAATATTTTTAGTTAATATTGCATTCAAAAGCGCAATTTTCACAGAATAATTATTTCCAGTTAATAATATATATTTTAGTTAAATGTATAGTTAGCACAGGCAGAGTATTAATATTGTATAGAATACATTATTTATAATATTTCAAGAAGGTATAATATTTTATTCCGCGATCCTTTTATAGTTACAGCGTATCTGTCGACCTCAGCCGTTGCCACCCGCGCCATACAACTATTTTCGCTAACATCATACGGCAAATGACTTTATTCATTGCAATGAAATTTATATTATTTAATATTATTTTCAGTTAATACGTATTTTTAGTTAATTTATCGTATAGAACAATTTCTGATAGTATAGAACATTATTTCATATGAAAAGTTGAATTTTAGTAGTAGTAATATTTCTGTATTGAATATTTAATTTTTAACAACTGTATCGCTACATCATATGGTTGAAGTCGACCGGTTGCATCCTGTCGCTCAATCGCGCGCGCTCACATATAAGAATAATGAAATATTTGATAATCCAATATATTGTATTTTGAACGCGACGGTTTGCTACTTACTAACCTTCATTATTTAGTAGGACCCACATTAGGGTCATCTTACATCGTTAGCCGTGAAAAGAATATGATTTACATTGATTTGCAATGGAATGATTTGTATTATAGATTTGCTTCGCCTTATATATTCAACACACACCCCATGGGATGTCTACCTCTGGTGCCGGACCAGGAGCTATACTAAATTATTATTAAATGTATCAAGGCCGCGATGCCCTACTATCTAGCTGGATCATCACAATGTTGCTAATAGTTATTATGATAATTTTAACATTTTATCAAAATGAATTGTACATTAACTACAACATTCTATGCCTATACGTTCGTCCTGACAAAAATACAGGAGTATCCACTGGTAGACGTAAAGATACTTCAAGTGGTTTATACAAAGTTTTTAGATAATTAAACTTAATAATTATTTCTAACCACAAAGTTAACGCAACAAAAATTAATAATATATAAAAAATTAGGCTTATGTAGAATCTAAAAAAATATCCCGAAAATATCCCTCAATATTCTAAAAAATACAATTGAAATATATTATTTTGGTTA